>JBBPDB010153103.1:0-14124 GCA_037974465.1 Brachypetersius altus
GTGTGTGTATATATACATATATATATATATATATATATATATATAAATCAATTTATTTATGTACACAGTAAATATGTCTGTATCTACTTACACGGTTACCCGTGTGAATATAAAACTGTACAGTACATACAATAATGTAGTATCTGAGAATACTGCACATGTTGTACAGGAAATACGGCACAAAAATAATGCACATGAGAAAAAACAACTGCCACCTTTGGTGTCTGGATGCATGTTTGTTAGTATATATACATACCTCTCAGTCTTTGTTTTTCTGTTAACATTGTGATTTGTTGTGCATGGCTTACGTCTTCATATTTACCCCCTCGGATTATCTAGTGTTTCTGGTTTTACAATGGACTCATCAACATCCAACACGTCATTATAGTCAGGCTGAAGGTCAATAGTCATATCAGAAGCCCTTCATACTGCTGAAAGGTGGTGATTCAGGTGGCAGTATGTTTCAATCCAAAATGAATGGTTCTTTTATTCTAATATTTCATTTCTGGATTGAAAAAGGGATGTTTAGCAGCTCCACTGACAACACAAATGCACTTTGTGGTTTACTGTTGCAGCCTGTGCTTGTTTCTCTGCATCATTTTTTACCCCCATTGTTAATGTTCAGGACTCCTGCAGTATAAACAAATGTATCCTTCATAAATTAGAATTACTATGAAGGCGTTATCTAATTACATGAACTTATTAAAGCTGCAAAATCTGGCCTACCTTTTAGACTGAGGTAAGGGTAGAGGAAGAACAGATGGAAGAATGGAAAGAACAAAAGAGGCATTCTTTTGTGAGAACAGAGCCATCAGTGATCACCAACAGGGCTGTTAGTCCTTACCTTCAAAATGATCATGTTTATAGCATGAAGAAACTGTTCTATCAACAGATGGTCCTCTCACAGAGGTGATGTTTTATGCAGGCCTTAATTAATCAAACATGGCTTAAGCACAGACAATGGCAAATCCTGCCCTTCAGTCTAAAAGCAATCATCTATATGAGCCTATATTCTGACCAATATTATCTACAGGTTGCTTGTCGCTCAGTATGTCTACGCCTGCTGAGATAGATTTAATTCAGGGTTGACTCTGTTACACAGAACTTCTTCAGGAAAGGAGAAGATGAACCCCATGACCAGGAAGATCTGGGACACCAGGATTCTTGATATTTGAATATATTGTTATGATTATTATAATGCAGGGGCACAATATACCATTGAAGAATTGTGTTGTTTCTGTCAATAATACCAGTCTGAACAGTCTGAGAGAAGACCCTCAATCAAATCAGAGGGTGCAATATATAGATATCTGGCAGTAAACTACACTGATGTGATTTGCTTTAAAATGTTCGACTCAAATTAAAAAATTCAGTCCTGTCAGCTGAGCAAAGTTGGAAAATCTGCCATTCTTCCCTGCCTACATGTGGACTACTAAATATCTTACTATTAAAATCGCTCAGTTCAGCTCCAGCGTGCTGCCAGCAGGAGACATGGAGAAAATTGCCTTCCCCTGCAACCCAGTCAAAGCAGGCTGCATTGAACCCAATTGTCAGCAATTGTGGTTAATAATTTCTACCATAATGGTGTCGAAGCTGGGGCGGCTGGTGGTTAAGGAGTTGCCCCTGTGATTGGAAGGTTGTGGGTTCGAATTCCAGGACTGTCAATGGCACCGCTGAGGTACTGCTCCCCACTGTTTCACTCGAGGGAATAATGTAAAGAAGAAAGAAAGAAGTTCACACTGCATGTTTTGTTCACATGTGACCGTAAGGCACTTTACTTAAGTAACAACAGAGAGTTGGAGTTGGAACTGGATCAAACTTATAATGCAGATAATAATACTGTCTAATAGAGACTTTTCTGCCAGTCAGAACTGTCTGATTCTTTCTTCTGTGGGTGCGTGTCTTTTTATATTGGAGATTCACAGTACAGTCATCATCCAGGCACCGTTTCCATCTTCCCAACAGGAGGAGTTACTACATTCATTCAGAGTGTAATGCTCAGTGCAGCACTGAAAAATGGAGGAAAAGAATCTTCAAAACACTTTCTGAACTGAAAACTCTCGCTGATATTCTTGGCTCGTCTGAGGCTCTTGAACATACATGTCTTTTGAGGAAACCGCCATTTAAAAAAAAGAAGGAATCATTTATAGTTAAAGCTTAGTGTCTTAGATTTGCCTTTTATTTTGAATGCGTTTTTGTGACTGAGTGATATTTCCGAGAGCTGAAAATAGAACATGCTGTATAAAACTGTGAGGCAGCTCAGGTTGCAATATTTAATCACTAGTAAGATCGCTATTTTGCACAAGAGCATGCTGCTTATCTTTTATTTCGGAATGTATTTTTCTGAGCCCAAGAATCTGCGTGACATTTTTATTCTTTTCAGTTTTAAAGTCACTTGCTAGTCCTAACACATCTTCATCATTCTGTCGCATGTTTTGACCCTGAAGTCCATGTGGATTGATCTTCTTCTCCAACCTCCTCCAAACTGGCACTCCTGCAGGCCCCGCACCCGGCCCAGCTCCCAACCCCAACCCCCCTCTCCTCAGGTTCGTTTGGCTGCACCTCACCCTGCTCCTGGATGGTGGGCAGGTTTCCCTGCTTGGGGCAACGCTTGCGTAGGCCCAGTAGAAAGGGCTGCGGCAGGGAGAAAATGTCCACGTTGTTGCCCAGGTCCACCCAGGTCAGCGCCGGGAAGCTGCCCGGGTCCTTCAGGGCGTCAGTGAGCTGCCGCAGGATACCGCGGGTCAGTCGGTTGCCGTTGAGGGCCAGGCTCTCCAGGGCGGGCAGGGCGGCCAGTGTTGGCAGCAGAAGCAGCAGGGCGTCGTCCGTCAGCTCGGTGAAGCCCAGCTCCAGACTCCGCACCTGGTCCGAGTGGGTCCTCAGGTAAGCGGCCAGGCGCTCCGTGTCCCTCCATGAGAGGGGGAGGCTGGACAGGTCCAGCGTGCCGCCAGCAGGAGGAATGGAGAGAACCACCTTCAGACTGAGCAAGAGAAAGAGAATTTTTTTATTGTAACCTAAAATTTTGCTTATATTTCCATTTAATCACATCATATTCCAACATGGTTGTTTATTTAATGCACGAAAACATGGTTGATATTTTGTTTTTATAATAATAATATCAGCCTTCGATAAAAAGGGACAGTAATGTAAAATCATACAAAGCTGTTAAGACAATGTGTTTATTCTCTTAGAGCTCTGCCACTAAGCGACAGCAGCTACTTTAGGGGTCACCTGGTGGCCTAGTGGTTAGAGCGTTGGCCCTGCGATCAGGAAACCCGTGGGTTGCTAAGCACCTCTGAGGTCCCCTGAGCAAGGCACTGTCCCCACACACTGCTCTCCGGACGCCGTGTTCCTGGCTGCCCCCTGCTTCACTTGGTGAATGGGTTACATGGGTTAAGTGCTGTTCACGCTATGTGCTGTGGTGTGTTCACGTATGACAGCTCTGGAATTATTTTTCAGTAAATCTGTTTTTGCTTTTATAAAAACACTGTAACTTTTGGTTGTCGTTTAGACGCAATCAGATATTAACTGGATTGTCTACAAAAGTAAGTAAAGTGGTCCCGTATATGCACGTGTGAACACACCACAGCACACAATGTGAACAGTGTGAAATTCTTTCTCTGTATTTAACCCTAAAGAAAAAGGGGAGTGGGGAGCTGGCACCAATGAGTGGTGCCTGGGGAGCAGTGTGGGACAATACCTTGCTCAAAGGTACCTCAGAGGTGCCACTAGCAGTCCTAGGATTCAAACTCACAACATTCTCTTCACAGGGGCAAAGCCCTGATCACTGGGCCACCAGCTGCCCCAAAAAGTAAATAATACAAATGGATAAATGCGCAGATTTCTGAGCTGGAAGGAGCGCAAGAACACCAAATGCCTTGGGCAAGAAACAGCAGGGAAAAATGACAGAAGAAAGAAAAACACATGTATCAGGAGCTAATTGGTGCAGGAGAGAGACAGTTTCCACACTGGCACAAAGACAGTTAGATATATGAGCTCAGGAGTTACAGCATTTGGAAGTGTGTGCATTTGTGTGTGTGTGTGTGTGTGTGTGTGAGGGAGATAGAAGCAGCAGGAGCACTCAGCATTTATAAAGCCCAGTATGAAATGATGGGACTTACCTTAAAAGTGCTTCCCACACAGATAATATTACCGGCTTTATAAACACATCACAAACACACAGTTTTCTCTTCACACACAGGAGTGGGCAGTCACACACACACACATACACACACACACACACACACACACACACACACACACACACTCTACCTCTCACTCACACAAATCCACTTCATTCCTTTCCTGCACCTCCAAACATCGCTTAGACACACACACATACAGGTCACCCCCCAAGGGAAACACACACACGCTCAAATAGTCTGTTCGCTTCAGTGTAAACAGCAAAGAGCGAACTTCCATTCGAACACCGTGCAGATGAGTCACAGAGGAAGCGCTGTTCTGTTTTATTTCTCTACCTCCTGCTACGCCCTCACACACATGAACGGGAGAAGAGGAGTAGAAGGACAGAGACATGAATAAAGAAAGGAACAGCGGGAGAGAGATGGTAGAAGGTCTAACACCAATCCCACTTTTTTCTCCCAATACCGACTCGGATATCTGAACTCAGGCTATCGGCTGATACTGAGCACTGATCCAAGTTTTAGCCCTGAGAAAATACGAAATTTTTTTACATGATTTAATAAATAACTTAAAGTACATCCGCCGTTTTACATAGTGATGCACCTCAGTGAGATTTATAGGCCAGTGTTGATGTCCTGATATTTATCATCTACACTTCTGCCAGTAAGTAAGTGGTTTTAAAATTTCTACCTGGATCCGCAAAGAAAAACGAACAAGCAAAAAAAACATTTTATTTCTATACACTTAACAATGAGGGGGAAAGGGTAAGCAAGAAACATTTTAACGCTGTATTCTAGTGTCACTTAAACACTCTACAGCAGCGGTCCCCAACCTTTATTTCGTCACGGACCGGTTTAATATCAGAAACTATTTTCACTATTTCCTTTAAGGAGTGGCAGATAAATATACGTATTTATACAAATCAATGATACGCATAAAAATGGGGATATTTTAAATATATAATAATAAACGTAAATCCAGTGTGTACTCGCAGCTTTACTAACAGCATTTTCATAACAACGAGCCGACAACAATAGAACACGGGTCACATCCACAGTTTTTTTTCTGTGCAGCCTGCGGACCGGTACCACATGACCCACGGCCCGGTACCGGTCTGCGGCCCGGGGGTTGCAGACCACTGCTCTACAGTGCGATGAATGAATCATCAGCAGTTTCAAATATGATTTGAAACCTCTGTTCCGATGCTGATAAGAGTTTTTCAAGCAAAAATATACGGATACCAATATGATTCTGATTTCATGGTGCATCCCTAGTTTTAATGCTCCCAGTTAATAACGCTTTGATGTGTGATAATGTTTTTCTTTTTTAACAATTATACACAAAATACAAGAGGAGAAGAGAAACCTATCTAAAAAGGCCAAACTAATGGAAATAAACCAAACGATCAGAAAGATTACAAGATACAAAATAAAGACAGATTAAAATAGAAGATCATGAATAGAGGTACAGCGATCGTGGTTAGACTGGCAGGGGAAGCCCAGTGGAGCAGTGCAGTGCCGTAACGGTGGAGCTCATGAGCAGGAGTATGTCCAGCAACTGGGTTTCAAAGGCTGAGGGTGTGGTGTTGTGAGCTGAGAGATGTAGAACTGGATCTGTTACAGATTAATTATTAATGTCACTCCTTTTTAAAACACTGTTAATGCATTTTCCTAGCTTAACCCTTTAAACTGTTACAGTGCAGGCTGAAGCCCAGCTGCAGCAGCAACAGGAGAAATTGTGCTAATATTATTTAATATTCACCTGAAACTGTTTATCTACTCCTCAAAGATCGCTATAACCCCCCACCTAGGCACGCACACACGCACACGCACACACACACACACACACACACACACACACACACACACACACAGTGAGGGAAAGAGACAGAGACCCATTCACCTATTCCACAAAACACACTTTTTACATGCACTTGAAAGTGCATTCCTTTTATTTTTTGTTGTATTAATAGTGATTTGTAAACAACTGTTTTTGCATTACTTTTCTCTTCTCTCACATACGCCACACACACACACACACACACACACACACACACACACACACACACACACACACACACACACACACACACACACACACAGTCCCAAAATTGAAATTATTGAAAACCCGCTGCTGAAAGGCCAAGTTGTCAGCCTGCAGGTCAATACTAACACAATTACGAAGGCTTTCCCAATAAAGGCCGGCTTTGACCAGCGCAGGTCAAATCTATGGGCTTTGTGGTCTCAGCCATCAGACAGTGGACGCTATCAGTATGCTGTGGGAGGCAGTCCCTAACAATGACTCAGAGAACAAGAAAATGAAGAGAGATGGGGAGAGACAGAGAGAGAAAGAGGGAAGACAGATATGATGGCACTTGAAAAGAAAATCTTGATAAGAAAGTTGCAACTGAGTCTGGTTTGGGTCGAAACACTTCATGATGAATTTGTTACAGAATGAATCGTGGCAAATAACTTGTCTTTTCCTCCAAGCAAAGGACCTTTGCTTTCCTGCTATGAAGTGTGTGTGGATTATGGTACGTGGTATGAAACCCAATGCCCAACTGGACTACAGAAAATGGTTGGTTATCCAAGGCTATAATAAATATATTATTTTTTATGGCTACAGATAGCATCTGGGTGCTTGCTGATATGTTTTCTTTTGCTTTTGTTGTTTTCTGCAGGATGTTGTGCTGTGGAACTGTGGAAGTTGTTGATCGTTATGGAATAGTTGTGAGGAAAGTTGAGAGGAGGACTCCAACGGAAGCTCCACCTCCTTCCACTGTAACATGCTATGACTTTTCGTACCCCAACACCATCCTCCTCCCCTTTCCTCAGTCCTCTCAGGGGCAGCTGGTGGTTAGGCGTTCACCCCACAAACAGGAAGTCATAGGTTCGATTCCCAAGACTGCTAATCACCTCTGAGGTACCCCAGGCGTCATCATCGTACATCTGGTGTACAGATGCCTATTGAGCTACGATACAAGTTAGTGTAGAGAAGAGGTGACCTACTGGGGTCTCAGATCCTTCCTTTCTCCTCCATGCGGTTTCTATTTTGTGCAGTACGTCACATTGATACATACATCATCATGCTGCATTTTTATTGGCTGGTCAGTAGACCATTTAAGGGGCATAACCAAAGATATTGCAACGATTATTTCATGATTGTCATTTTTTGTCCGGTACAGCGCAAAATCACACAATGCATACTGGGCATCATCCGGCTGGTGGTGGGGGCTTTCTAGCTCATGCAGGAGCCCCCAGAACTCCAGGACAAGTTCTCAGAATTCTCTAATACAGTCATATAGTCCATTCTTACACCTAAAATACAGCATGGGCCCAACTCATGCATTTTCTTTACTCTTTCCTTTATTAATTCCCATTAAAATTTTTACTCATTATTTGTACTACAGTCTAAACTTTTTTACATCTATCCATACCATATTTTATTTTTTAAGTGAAAAGACAAAAATATGTATTTTTAGGTTAGTGTTCGACATGTGTTTATAACATATAAATACAAACATAAACCACATGGGACATATTATTGCAGACAGGCACCTTCCTCTCTCCCTCTCTTTCTCTGTCAGTTTCTCTCGCTCCTCTCTAATGACCAGGTTCACTGCACTAACAGGGGTTCTCCGTCTAACCGAAGCGCTCTGGGAGAACAGCACTCATGTGACAGAGGCAGGAAGACGGGAAACTGGCTCTGAATGAAATGGAGCACTTTCTCACAGGAAATGGGATTATGCTCCTTTAATTGCCACTGGTGCTCACCCTAATTAGTTTTTCACTGCTGGGCTCTTGACACAGCCACTTCCTGAGCAGGAACTCGCTGCATTGTCTTCAAAAGCGCTTGTTTTGGGTTCGGGCAGGTTCACTGAGACACAGTCCAATGTGCCATTCTCAGGCAGTGAGCCAGATTCACCCGACCAGTGGGTGCTAGATTCTCATGTCACCATTACAATAGTTTGCTCCAATACTTTTAGGAAAATGGGAAAAAAAAAATCTAACCCTGTGTGAACAATGGAAACATTGTTAGAAACATTTATTTACCCAAAATCTAGTAGCATAATGTAGAGGCATAAGAATTATCTCATTAAACCTAATGTAGTCTCCTCCATGAAAATGATGTACAACAAAAACAGCCATTTTAATGGACTTGTTTACTGACTATTTTAATGTTTGAAGAATTAAACTGATGCTCCCAAGGCAGGCCACTCCACACACTATCAGCTAGTGTTTATGCTGGACCACAAAATACAATAGAATCTTTCTGAGCATGATGCACACTAATGACAAAGTCTATTTTGTGCCATATTTAGGAGTCTGAGAAATAAAAAGGCTTCATGGCTTTCCAGTGTATTCTAATGGAATCATTTTGATGTTTTCAGACTTTTAGATGAGCCCTATTTACTATCATTCCATACAGACGAACGATATTAAATAGAGGAAATGGTATAATTTCTGGATATAATTGGAAGATTAGGAAGTGACCAGGCTCCACATAAACTAGATCTGCTACAAGCTTGTTTATACTAGCCTCCTCTAGATAGCAGTATGGCATCCGGTGTCAAAGAAAACCTTAAGCAAGTGTGTATGAGATTAATCAGCAGCTCAATGCGCTTTGAAGCAAGTGTGGGAGGATTTGAGTGTGAAGTTTGAACAATGAACTCATGGGGTACAATCTTCCCTCACTTGTAGCTACATTATCCTTTCGTCTTCCTTATATCTTGACTGGATACATTTGGGATAGGAGGGAAGAAAGCTGTAAAACAAGCTATTTAAAAATTAATATATATATAACAAAGCAAAATACGCAAAATATCAAGAAGCCACATTTTATTTGTGCATTTATTAGAGCTCACATGAGATCAGTGTCATGATTCTCATGAACATGAGCAAAGTACTCAGCCATTTTCCACCACACACACACACACACACACACACACACACACACACACACACACACACGCACGCACGCGCGCACACACACAGTCTTCAATAACATTAGCAAAGCTTGAGCAGAAATGTGAGATCAAAGAGGACTGGCATTATAGAGCATGTAGAATTATGACCTCCCCTTTGTCCACTGTACACACACACACACGCACACACACAACATCACAAATCTATTTATGGCTTCCTCACATGCCGAACACTGCTTCGGTGACATGAAAGTAAGGTTAATTTGAAAAACACACAGAGCCAATCTATCGTGCGCTTTCATGCAATTTTCTTTACTGTGACGACTGCAAGACAAGATTTCCATCTGATGCACAGCTGACGTCAAAAATCAAGGCTACAGTTGTCACAGATGTAAGAGGACGCCTAAAAATTCTCTGAACGTTTGTTAACCCTCCTTCCTAGACCATTTCTAAATATTTAAACAATGTAAGAAAAAAATGATATGCTTTGTTAGACAAATGTATTTACCCAAAATATAGTAGCATAGTGTAGAGGTGCAACTATTACCTCATTGGTCCTTATGCAGTCCCTCCTCCGTGAAAATGATTTTCAAAGAAAACAGACATTTTTTACTTTATGCCCATTCCAATGTACTTGTTTACTCACAATGATAAGGTTTTAAGAACTACATTATACATTTACCAGACGCTTTCATCCTAAAGGCAACAATCTCCCTGGAGCAACTTGGGTTTAAGGGTCTTGCTCAGGAACCCAGTGATGGTATGCTAGGATTCGAACACATGACCTCTTGGTCCAAAAGCAAATATACACACTCTGAATCTGAATACACACAAAAATACAACAGAATCTTCCTCACAGAGAAAATTACCCCAGACTTGAAGGTCCTATGATAAACATGAAACACAGGCTCCTTTTACACCCTACTCATATAAATATAATGGAATAAAACTTTCAACGTTGTTTAATGAATATGTTTAATATGAACTCTTCACAAAATACCAACTAAAAAGTAAAAGCAAGGGATGAAAAGGTCACAGTGTGACAAGGCTAGTTATGCTAGCTGAGGTGAAACCAGATACTTTATCTTAAACCGTCTCATTTTTTAAACAGCGACTATTTGACTAAAGTGCTCCTCTCTAGTTTCTACTCTTGTCTGTTCTTACTGATTGCCCTCTTGTTTCTAGGGGTTGATTTGTACAATTGACTATTTATTCTGTTTAGTATCATTTGAATAAAATGTCTGGCCTGTGCTTACTGTCTCAATGACACCAAACACAAAAAACACAAACAAAAGCAAAACGATCAAAAACAGATCAAAAACCACAAACAAAAGTAAAGGCAATAAAAAATAAACAAAAAACAAAACAAATAACCACAAACAGCATGCAAAGAAAAGAAAAAACACAAGCAAAAGCAAACTCAACAAAAGCAACAAACAAAACCAAGACAAAAACAAGGAAGAAAACCAAACCATTAAGAACTTTTACAGGTTAATAATTTTTATCAGTCTGTGGTCCGCAACCTAACAAGAATTTGAACGTATCAAAGCATCATTTTGATCAAATGATCTTATCATTTATGTTTCTCTGGAATCACCATCGTGTCTCGCATGGTTTCACTCAGTGTAGCATTTTATGCACATACCCAGCTGTGCGTAAGTGAAGGATGTAGCTATAGGGGCATTACAGCATCTGACTGCTCTCATTCCACAATTCATGAATCAAACAAGGTTGAACTGAGTTCACTGTATCCAGTTCCTGGTCTTGTCACAGTTAACTGAGTTACCATGGTAACAGCCTCCAGTGATGGTTAAAAACCCAACTGCAGCTGGTTTGAAATCCCGTCATTCATGTATTGCTTTATTTTATGCAAACAAGAGCAAGATTCCCATACATGAACTGACCTTTTCAGCATGTAGGCTGTTACCTTAATGAAATGTACTTCAGTAATGCCACAGTTATTATTCCTGGAACAGATGAAACAGTTGTAGCTGTTGAGCTTAGCTATTTGAATGCACTATGGGTTTGCTAATAGGGATCATGTCTATAAAAAACATCTCTATTACAGTGTACAGTTTAGCACAAAATAGAATTTTCACCCATCAAACAAAGCAGCTCTCGGGAAAAACACGATCACGCCCATAATCAGGTAAAGCTAAGCGACTACACAGACCAAGGCTTGTGTAGCAATCACAGTTTCTCCCTTTATTGCTTGATTAATGAGACTTTCATGGTTAAAGTAAAAATGAAATGTTCATTGTTTAAACAAACTTTCCCAGAGTACCACTGTTTTGGCTCCCATGTTAGAAGATGTCCAATAATTCCCTGAAAGCAAATAGGACTATTATTATTTTTAGTAGTAATAGTGGTATTATTTCACCAAGGACATTTATTAAAGATTCTGGACACATCACTACTAGAATCAGAATACGTGCTTACAGAAATAGTTAGAACTGGGATCAAAAGGATCAACACAGGTCATAAAGAATTTATTTACTGTTTCTTTGTAAGCATGAGCATTCTGGGCTCTAACTGGTTATTTGAAACGCCAGTCTTCGTTATGCTTTGTTTACACACTCAGAAGCCTTGAGAATGACTGTGGCAGGCAAATAGAAAAAAAACATAACACCAACTGTTTTTATTTCCAATGTTACTCTGTTGTTTAGACATCATCAGGTTAGCGGCACAATATTTCGAGGAACACGACAAAGAGTTCTCAATACAATTGAGCATCGGTGGGATGTTTGATCTAATCTGATACATGGAGGCCCACTCAATAGGACTCAAAAGGTCTGCTAAGGTCTTTGTGTCAGATTGGGGTAGCTGGTAGCCTAGTGGTTAGGGGCATTCGACTTGTGATCAGCTCTGAGCAAGGTACCGTCCCCACACACTGCTCCCCGGGCGCTGTGTTCCTGGCTGCCCCCTGCTTCCCTTGGTGAATGGGTTAAGTATTTAGTGCTGTTCACACTGTGTTCATGTATGACCGAAATGTCACTTTCACATCCTTTCTACCTGTGGAATTAAGACTGTTTAACTCTCCTTCTGTGATCTTTTGCAGCCTTTATGTCATTAAGTTTTTATTCGGATTGTGCAATATTACTCAATCCTGATTGTTATTGCATGCTATTAAATGTTAGTCTCATCATCTGCTGCTATCTCATTTTATTGCATTCATCATATTTTCATGGCACAAACACTAAGTCACTTCTCATAAGCACTTGCACTAATAATATATTATTTTATTAGATCTGTTATAGTTATTCTGTTATAGTTCATTTGTTATTCTGTTTCCTGTATTATTCTATTTTTTCTTTTCTTTAAAACTCTTTATTGTCTTATCTTTATTCCTCTGGTTGCACTAAGCACATTCATTACAAAATAATTTCCCTCAGGATGAATTAAGTTCTTTCTTATCTTATTAAATTCTTGTTTGTTGTATAAAGGACTGGGGCTGAAACACTATAATAGTGTTCTGATCCAAGTGCCGATGAAAATCAACCCATACAGAAATTTCAATTATGATGGAAACCGAACTGCCTTTATGAATGAATAAACCAGCTCCACTGAACTGTCACTGTCACTACTAAAAGCTTAATAGTGTTTAAAAGGAGGGAAATCATTATTATTAAAAGGAAGGAAAGGAAATTGAACTCTGCCTACAGTTGCTGTAAAGCAGTGTTGATGTTGATGTGTTCTAGTAAGTGCAGCAGTGGGGTTGAGAATGAGAAGAATTTTCCAAACTGGACAGCTCCTGATCCCACGGCTCCAGGAAAGCTTAGGGGACATACACACATGTATAAAGACACACACACACAGAAGCGTCCAACTGATAAAAGTCAGTGTCTGATGGCTATAAAAAGACTGCAGTTTCCCACACAAACACACACACAAACGCACACACACACACAAACGCACGCACGCATGCGCACACACACACACACACACACACACACACACGCACACACACGCACACACACACACACACACCACATACTGCAGCCAAATATAGATCGGCTAAATCAACAAAAGTAAAAGCGGATTCTTATTGGTGAGAAGCAGCAGAGGAACAGAGGAATGATGGATGAATAAGTTAGTGGAGGGGAAAAAGCTTCATGTGTAATTACATTAAAAACCCTCTTCAAGAAGAGAAGCCAACTGAAGGCATAAACAACCACAGCAGTCTTATGAGGCAGCTGCGTATGTGCCTTGGGTTTAATGTCGTATACGATAGCTCTTCCATTTCTACATAATTGCTAATGTTGCCACTTTTCAGATACTAAAATGAAACCCCTCTGCTTACTCACTCCTTAATGCAGTGTGAAGAAGTGACTGACACCCGAAAATGGCAAGAATTTGCATGGAAGAGCTTTCAGGAGAAGGTCGTGTCTACATTTACATTTTCTGCTTATATATTCACACGCGTTCAGTTTTACTCAAGAGCTCATTAACGGATATTTGGTTAACTACCAGGAAGATGAAGGAACAAATGAAAGGGCTTGGGCTAAAATATAGATCTGGGTAGTTTGCGCAAATATCAGTGAGCCATTTCTTCAGGAATACCCTACCCTACAGTTCCACTGGGGTGCGCTTTGTATTTTTGTCCAACTGCAGACCGCAGCCTATGTTTCTGTGTTTATTTCTATGTTTTTTTAGCCTGTTCATGGTGGCCTGGTTAGGCAGTTGTCTCTGCAAACAGAAGATAATGGGTTTGAATCCAAGGACTGCAAGTGACACCACTGAGGTACCCTTGAGCAAAGTACCGTCCCCACACACGGCTCCCCGTGCTCTGCGTTCCAGGCTGCCCACTGCTTCCCTTAGTGAATGGGTTAAATGTAGAGAAAGAATTTCACATTATGTGTTGTGCAGTGATGTGTCCACATGTCACTATAAGGGGTCACTTTACTGTACTTGCCTGCACCTCTATAGGACCATTAGTGAGAAAGCATTATTTGGGTGGAGGATCATTCTCAGCACAGCAGTGACATAGGGCTGGACAATAATTCAATATCAATATATATCGCGATAGAATTTTTTTCAATAACGGTGATATGATTTTT
>JBBPDB010153155.1:0-14123 GCA_037974465.1 Brachypetersius altus
TTTAGATCTTTAAGTCCATCTCATGAAAAATCGGAGCAGAAACAAAGGTGTTGCGTTTATATTTTTGTTGAGTGTAACTTAATTGTTTGTTGTTGTTGCAATAAAACTAATGTATTTAGTGCTTGTTTGTTCCTCATTCCAAATAAAATACCTTGGCATTTTAGTACCCCTGTAGCATTTTGTGGCCTGAGGCAACAAACCAAAATCTGTTAGGGGTTCTTGGGTGGGACACATTTTATGATTGATATATTATCATGGACCCCCAAACTCCCAAAAACTAGGGTGAAATATTTTTTTCCTCTTAAAATAAAAATGCATGCCATAGAATCTGTTCCATTCATTTTAGCATTTAAAAGATTTTGTTGAATGTTAGTTAGATGACCATCTCCGTTTCATCTTTAGGAGTGCTGTGTCCAAACTCATGACCCTATAAGCCAGTGCATCCCACAGTGGGGCTGGTATACCCCTGCCATCACATTTTAGTGTTCACACACCCAGTTCAATTTAGGAATAGCTTGGTAACTAACTGATTCATTGGATCAGGTGTGTTGGGAGCAACCACTGGCATATGGGATCATGTTGCAATTCTCCTGGGAGGGACTTTAGGAGCAGCAGGGGACCGAAGTAGGCGAAGAAAGAAATTAATTCAAACTATTACTATGGTTATTATTACTGTAAAACAGACAAATTGCATGAGATAAGATATGAAAGAACTTTATTTATCCCGAGGGAAATTCTTTTGTCCTAAAACTGCATGAAAATGAAGATTGTATCAGTTTTTTATTTCCTCGTGTCTCCTTAAGATATATTTTAAATATATTCTGAATACTTTCTTATGAACTTGTGTATTTTGCAACGTACACTAAGGACAGTGAGTTCAGTGCTTACTCAGATTATCCAGCGCAACTCTGAGTATACATTCTTCTGTCAGGATTTTACTAAAATAAAGTTGATTTACGCGCATGAATTAAGATTGTCTAGTTCCATCTGTTTTAATTGCCAGGGTTTCAGTTCCCATGAGGTTATGCGTATTTGTCACTCTCCCTTCCCCCATACACTCACTGTGTGTGTGTGTGTGCGTGTGTGTGGGTGGGTGGCTCTGTGTGTAACCGAACACCGGCCTTCACGCGAAGGCTGGGGACGCGTCATTGGGGCCGTGTCGTTTGGCCACTTTCTCAGGAGAAAATGATTGGCATGTGAATCACCAAACTAGTAGTTGATTGGTCTGTGAGTTCCAGCGTAAGGACACGATTGGTCCACACGGCGTGACGCAAGTACATGAGGCCACGCCCCGACAGGAGGACCGTTCCATGAGCTGGTCCTCGGCGCGGTGTCGTGTGTGTTTCTGTAAAGAGTCGATTTTAGGCACCGAAAGTCGGACTAAAAGTTAAACGTGACGGTCCGTTTAGACCTTTTGACATTATTTTCCAAGTGGGAAGCAATCAAAGAAGGAGAAATGGTTCTGAAATCGGAGGACGGAGTGGGTAAGTCTGTACTGTCAAGTCTGAGCTGTTAGTTACCTCAGGCGCCTCCATGGAAGTAACCCACCTTTACTAAATGTGTTATAAATATAGTAAGAAGTATTTGATATTAATAAAGTAGCATTAAAGGTTTTTAAACAGCTCTTCTTTCTTAAAGACGATCTGCGTGTGAAACTTTTCTTCATTTTCTCCATAAACACACCGGAAAGCCCGAAAAAAATAAGCTCCGAGCTGAACCTATACACATTGTTTACTCTGCCTGCTCTAATTGTCTGGCTTTGTTTTTATGTACTCTTCACACTATAGACAGACAAGTGTAAATGTATGTAAATTATGGATTATATTTAAATTTCCAGGAGTGTCTGACTTTCTCACTGCTCGACTGCTACGTCTCAGGATCTGTTTCAGAACCGTTCACAATCTCTGGCAAGGCTGTTCATTCAACAGGTGTTTCTGAAACACAGGTTTACTTGACATCTTATCCAGCGGATTTATTTCTTCCATGTCGATGCAAATTTCCCACTGTAGGGTTTGTGTGTTTTCTAATAATAGCTCTCAGACACCGAAACGTCTCGTAGGTGTTTCTGTAATGCTACGCTATATGAGCAAAACTATTGGGACGCTTGACAATTCACCCCAACTTTATTTACATTCCATTCAACTACATAGACTTTAATATGGAGCTGGCCACCCATCTTTGCAGCTATAACAGGTTCCACTCTTCTTGGGAGGCTTTCCACAGCATTTTGGAGTGTCTCTATTGGATTTTGCGCCCATTCATTCGGTAGAGCATCAGCCTGACACTGATGTTTGACAAGAAGGCCTGAATCGCAATCTCCGTTCCAATTCATCCCAAAGGTGTTGGATGGGGTTGTGTGTGGGCCAGTCAAGATCTTCCACACCAAACTCGTCCAAACATGTCTTTATGGACATCGCTTTGTGCTTTCGGGCACAGTCATACTGGAATAGAAAAGGTTCTTCCCCAAACTTGGTCCACAAAGTTGAAAGCATGATTATGTCTAAAATGTCTTACTGAAGCATTTATAGTGCCATTCACTGATGGTAAGGGCCCTAACCTTATCCCTGAAAAACAGGTGTGTCCCAGTACTTTTGTCCATATAGTGTATGTCCTTTATCTCAGAGGGCCTGCTGAACTTTGATACTGTCTCAGATTGTGGTACATAACAGAACAGCTCCTTCTGTCATTGATTTCGTCATCATTTTTCACTTGAATGCTGGAAAATCCTCTTGGTTTCTGCGTAACACTTTGACCAGCTCTTTGGAGCTGCTTACTATGAGTGCTCATTTTGTTCTTGTTTTTGTTCTTGTGGAAGCCCAGTTTAACTTGTAGAGACCTGGTTTGACTCATTCAGTTGTTCATTAAATTAAACCAGGATCTGCTGATGGAATTTCACATAATATCAACTACTGTTTTACAAAAAAAGTTTGACACTTTTAACAAATTTTTTGTTTGTTTGAGTTTATTATGTCGTTTCCTTTGTTAGCAGATCGGCGCAATATCACACGCTGAGAAAAAAATACTTGAAACAATTGGCATAGTTGCTTAAGACTTCTGCATAGTACTGTGTATATGCATGCACACAATGAAGCTTTTTTCTTTCATCACTAAGTGTAAGTGATGATATGCGAAATCTTTTGCGTTAGCTCATTAGTGTTTACGTATGACAAATGGTCACTTTCACTTCACTTCAAGAACATAATACAGGCTGTATGAAAGAATAATTGATGACATAACAGATTATTAGATTAGCGTTTGAAAGGTAGCGCATGTTTTCGTTTCATCAAACTTCTTAAGCTGATTCTGCCTACAAGGACTGGTTTTGCAGGTCTTATGTCTTATGTGCAGGTTTGTTATGAATGTGTCTATTGTACAAGGGAACCAGAGAGAAAAGCTAACAAACTGAAATCATGACTCAGATTACCTGGGTGTGGACGACATGATTCAGACAGTTGGCCTGCCGTTAGTCTGCGTTAGTTCAGAATTTAGTCTGCAGCAGTTTGAGTAGTGCAGAGGTCAAATGTTCGGAATGTTTGTAGAGTATTCTCATTCTTCTACTTGCATGTGGTCCTCTTTCCCTGCTCACTTCAGACTCCTGTCCTTTGTTTTCTGGTGTCCCACTTCACATTTGTTTCAGAGGACATTTCACTGTCTACAGTTCTGCTCCTGTTATACTTGTCCATGATTAATAGATTGAGATTAGGGCTGCACCATATGTCATCTGCTAATCATTATTACAATATCAGTCTTTAATACGGAAATTGCAATTTGCAAATGAACCTTAAATCAATCGCAATATTTCAAACAGGGTGACCATTCACAGCTCCATTTAAGTTACTGGCCCTTCTTATTAATGGAGGTGTTTATATAATTCAACAAAAGGCTAATTCTTAGCCATTAAGATGTTGACGAAGCGGTGCATGAAGAGGTGCTGCTAAACTTCTGCAGCTGGAATAACAAGAGAGAATTAAATATGTCAATTTTGTGACACCACCAAAAAAAAACTGATTTGAAAATTTTTTTATAGCTTGGGTGCTATATGGACGAGGGAGTAAACATTTCATCTGAAACAATATTTACAGACTTTAAGCCTTTTTAACTCGCAAAAAGTGATGATAATGGGTCAATGTCCCTCTCTTTCTTTTTTCAACCAAAAAAACCTGTCACCAAATGACTCTGCCCCATTCTTCTCACTGAAGATCTAGAACAGGCTGCTGCAAGTCCTAACTCCAGTGGCCAAATCTACTGATCTAGACTTGCTGACAAGACACTTCAGCTTTGTTTCACAGCACTGTTCTCGGCTGTTGTCAGAAATTTTCCGGATTACAATTTGATATTTGTTCATTCGTCTTCGTGGTATGAAAAGGAATCAGACCACATTGTAGTTTCCAGGGACTCCATTTGCCTCTCATTTGTTTGAGCAGACCAGAAGAGAAAGGAGCTGAGAAGCATCTATACTTTTCAAATCTAATTGTATCCTTCTTTGCACAACAGTGTAAATATAATGCTGGATAAACCATTAGTGTTTTAAAGCTTTTCAGCAGAATAAAAATGAAGCCACATTTGCTCAGCATGTGGCTAAGCATGGCTGTGCTGAAGGCGTGTGAGATCTTAACACTTGTAACAGAAGCAACTGTTGAGGAGGACATACAGCCCAGCTGTCAACAGTATGTGAATGAGGAGGCATGAACAAGCCTGGGTTAATGACCCCTTTTTTGAGAAGAACGTAATAATAATGGGTCATTATTAATGAAATTAGGCACTTCGGCTGTTTCTTGTCATTGTTATTGTTGTCCGTCAGCAGCACTTTCCAGCAGCCACTTTTTGTGTCATATAACTGTGTTAGAAGTGATATTCTGCTGCTACCAAAATGTCAGAGGAATGTTTGCCAAATATATATGTCGTACCCTGAGGCTGAAAGAGGATAAAAGATGAACAATTAACATCTCGGTGAGCCGTGTCGAGTTTTGCATCGACTGAAGAGCAGGATGTTGTGCATGCTGCCTTGCCCACACACTGGGTGTGGACTTTGGTCTCTCACCGTATGTACCTCTGAATGGAAACCTCAACAGGAAGCAGCGACAGTCGCTTTTAACCAGACCTCCTTAAAACTATGTAGTGCAGCAAGGGATTGTGGGGGTTGGGTGACAGAGTTGCCCTCACTGAAGCATCTATGAGATAAGATGGCAAATTTCCTGTTTGCAAATGGCATGCTCTGCTGTGACTCTGGTCACATGACCCTTTTTTGTGGTTTCCTTTGCTTGGGGTGCAATGTGGGTGAAGGTTGTAGGTTTTTTTTCCCCCTCATTAGGCTCCATAGGACATGTTAATGTGTGTGATGCGTGTGACAGTGGTCTTCACAGGTTCTGAGGACCCCCATACATTGTTTTGCGGCAACTGATCTCAAATTGTATATGATTATAGCTAAAACGTGGATTGACTATAAAAGACTAGTTTAAAGTGTCCTGTGAGACAGAAAGACTAGACTAGCTTTCATTTCGTCATAATGAAATTTCACTCTTTATATAGTTTTAAGTCCAATCAATGCAAATGTTCCTTTATCCTTAATCATTATTACTCGCTCAGATATATGCTGTATAGGCGTTCTACGAGCTTATTTCTCTGTTCTGTTTGAACCGCAGCTCTGAACTGGCCCTTTAAACATGTGGCGAGAGTTTTAGTTAGATGATCCTCAGGGCTTTCCTCCAGTCACACACGCTTCAGGATGTTTACGCTGCAAATCCCTGCCTCTGTTTGCTTTGAGGAGGCACTGTCTGACCAGCCTCCCCTTCACACACCTACCAGCCTCTATGACCGGCATGAACTCTGTCAGAGATAAACACTTCCATGTGTACCTCTTTAACACCCTCTGCTTCATTCTGACATGGCAGTGATTGAATAGACAAATTCACATATGGTGTCACATTTCATATGAGTAAGCGTTATGAGCTTAAGAGACTGTTTGATGGAATGGCTAGGCTACTGCATGACTAAGAACTGTGTCATCCCCCTCATCCTCCTCTTGGTTTAGGAACTATGGATTGAAATTACGGTCCCAGACTGAAATGAGTAGTAGAAGGGAGCAATTCAGGCCTGTTTGACTCACCTTTGGGATTCTGTAATGTAGTGAGGTAACTTGCTGATGCAGTGTTATCGGTGATCACATGATATCAAACTTGTGTTTATGTGCGCATGCGTGTGAGAGAGTCAGGGGTTTAAATGGATAGAGGAAGTACGAGTGTGAGAAAGTGGAAGGTCTTCTGGTGACTCAGTGACCAGCTTGAGCTCATAGATTCCATCCGGTTGGACAGTTTAAATGTCTTAAAAAAACCCACAAAACTTATTATTATTATTATTATTATTATTATTATTATTATTATTATAATAAAATAATGCACTATAATAGCAGTATTTGAGTGTCATGGTGAGATTCAGCTATTTTATTGTTATGGCAGTGAGAAATGTCTTGTGCTTGTTTGTTTTCTCTGGTTTAAGTGGCTTTTGTGTGGTGTAATATGTTGTGCTGAAATGAGTTATCGAAGAAAGGCGGCACAGATTACAGTCTTCAGTCTGTCGGTCTTTAGAGCATCTTCTCAGTCAGTATTCATGACGCCTTTTGCCTGTGTGTCTTGATAATGCTGTTGTGTATTGTTGATTTGTGAAAGCTGCTCTTTTTAACATTTGGAAAGTGTATGACGGTCAGTGAGACTATGGACAGACAGTCCAAACTACTCTAATCAAATTTCAGATTTAAAATGTGTTTTATATACATAACGTCCACTACTTCACGAGTTAAATTCAGAGAAAGAATTTCACATTGTTCACAGCGTGTCCTGTGGCTACATTACTTTAAAATATGAGAAGAAAGAAGAATGACAGAGAATGGCCACTGGGTGGAGCCTCCTTGTTAATGACGGCAGAGCCTTGGGACGAGAGAGAGAGGGAGGGAGGAGGGATCAGGGAGAGGAGCGGCGAGAGGGATGTCTCCAGATGGACTGAAGCAGTGTGCTTTCTGTGGGCTGCTAAGTGACAGCTCTGTGGTACAGGCCTTTCTGTTCCTCTGTGCCTTTCTATCTGTCTTTCTGTCTCAGTGGTAGTCTTCTCTTTCTCCAGCATGCTGACCATTTGGCCGCTGTCTATTTTTTTGGACTATCTGACAGGCCTGTGTGATGTAATTAGGCTTTTTCATTGATGAAAATAGTAGGTAGTTTAGAAGAGACCAGAACTGGCTGGAGAGCAGTTGGACAAAGCAGAATTTCTACCAGAAAAACAGGTCAGTTTTGTTTACTTTTTTTAAAACAGACTAAACAAACAGTTTGGATTTTTGGATACAGAGGTTGTAACTTTCAGACTTTACAGATTCTGTGGCAGGGAACTGTGGCACAGAATGTCCGTTTCAGTGTCAACAACATATATTTAAATAATGTTTGTGGGGTTGCTTGACTTGTGGTGCCATAACTGGGTACTTTATTCGCAGTTAGTTCGTTGTACTGTGTGACCTAAGAGGAAAGTGGTGTGTGGTGTATGTGTGCTTCTGTTTGTGTGTGTGTGTGTGTGTGTGTGGTGATTATTTTCATGACTCTTCAGGGTCAACCTCAGATAATGAAGTGACAAATGTCAAGCCGGCTGGATGTGGGTTTATGACCAGGCTGTAAAACGAGGCTCACTGTAACTGAGCCCTGTGACCTGAAATCATTATGTGCCCCATTCTTACATACAGCACTGTTTATATTTCTTATTTACACGGAAGTCTGTGCTTCTGGTGTCAAATATTGCTAGTAATAATGTAAGAAGCAATGCATTCCAATGGTTTTCTTTCATTGGTTATTAGTTGCTTTTAGCTTTTAGACAAATAGGCTTATTGACCATTGATTTAACCAAAAGTTGTTTCATAAAACCAGTGGAAATGAACCTGTTTAATATGAAAAATAACACAGAGCTGTGAGCACTGGACCGGAGAGAAAATTGGCACTGAAATTGTAATAGGCATCGTAATTATATATGCTAAAAATACATTATATAAATGGAGTAGGGATTTATTGGGTTAATGTATTCCTGTAGACTGTGGTATTGGATGAAGTAGGAGATGATTAACTGAACATGATGAAAGGGGCTCTCCTGTTTAAGTGTCTTTTATTCTTAAGGAAAAACAGGATTGTAAATATAGGGTGCCTTGCTTGAAGTGGGCACTGAATGGGTCAGAAGGGTCAGCTCATGTTCTGTCTTTCAGAACGATGTAAAAATTGAGTAATTCCACTGAAGCTTTTGTGGGTGCTGATGTGATCGGATCTGTGATCCGCCCACCACTTGTGTGTTCCTCCGCCAGTCAGGCCCACGCTTCCTCTGTCCAACACTGAGCTCTCTCTTCCATTGCTGGTCCGGTTGAGCCCCTTAAGACCCCCTCTCCATTAAAGACAAGCCTCTTCTACTTTGCCTACCCTTGAGCAGTGGTTTGGACTGTGACACTTCGGAATCTATGAATGTGTGTCCGGTCAGTCCAAGTGCAAGCAGTCAGAGGTGAGAGCCGTTTCGAGTCCTGTACCAGATGATTAAAGACGGGTCTCTTGTAAAGCTGGCAGTAGGACTTCAGATGCAGGACAGCTGAGTGGGTGTTCTGAAGGTTTGTAAAGATGTTATTTTTCTGGTAAACTGAAAGCTTCACAATAGCCTTGTCACTTCGGTGTAATACACTCGTGCTGGAGCTGAGCTGGGAGCCTCTGTGTTGCATTAGATTGATGGATGAGATTGATTTGAACAAGTGAACGTCAGCTGATGGCTTGGCAGATGTGTCCATCAAGGCCACGTGGAGCAGTCTACAGTATAGAAGCCTAGAGACATTTGAGAGGGGGTGGGGGAGCATGGTATGTGGGGGCTGTGCTGAAGATGTTAAGATGGGTGTGTGTGACTGGGCCTGGGAGATAAGACAATATGAGGGAGCACAAGGGAATGAGCAATGGCAGTAGATGAAAGTGGAAATTACAGAGAGGTCTTAAGAGCAGGATAATGAAGCAAAATGAAAAGTGGGTTCAGAGCAAATCCAGGTTGGAGTCTCTTGTAAAAAAAAAAAAACCCACTTACATTTGGATATCTGTCTTCTTTTCAACAGAACTAACATTCTTATTAGAATTTACATTGGCTTACAGGTAGGCTATATTTGATCATTTCCTGTGTAAGCACACTAAATTAAGGTTCATTAAACAGATTTGTTAGGAATTCAGTTTCTTGTTGCATCATATGGGCAACATATCAATATTGAAATTTTACTGCTACATATTGTGATTGCAAAGCCTTTAATGATATTAAATATCATGTGATATACCATACCATGACTTTTCTTACTCCCCCATCCATATAGTCATTATATGAAAAATAAGCTACTAAAACAGCCCGTTTTCAAATCATAGTTTTGTGATGTCAAAAACCATTTAAATGTCTCCTTATTCTGGCTTTAGCATTGATGCATTCATTCACTTTTTAGGGGGGAAAGAAAACAAACTTGTGTTGATTCACTAAAACACCAGCAGCTTTTCTAGAGCTGTGATTGGTCACCCTGTCAGAAATATGATTGGTTAGAAGCTCCTTTGCGTTTGCAGTCTTTTGCAATTTCAGTATTGTAGCGACCTGCATTGCGATAAGAACTAGCAGACAGTATATTGTGAAGTTCTCACAACATCAGCAGGAGGAAGAAAGCTCATGAAAGGACGCCACACTACTTAAACTGTAAAGTAAATGCACCAAATCTGTATCAGAGATGTTAACTCCTGATCCCTATCCTAAGAGGACTAAAGGATGGGATGTAGATGATCACAAACAGGAGGGCTTGTTGACTTTTTGGTCTCTAAGCTGCTTGGCTTTAGGAGACATACTCTAAAATGACCAGACCAGGAGGGTTTCAGGGCAGATATTCGCCTTGACTGGGACTCCAATTTCCTGATTTTTTTTTTTTCAGCGATTTCTCCAGCGGTCTGGATGGAAATGAGCTGTCTGCTAGTGCTCCTGCCAAGATGGAAACCAGGCTGAGTCTTGAAGGGCTTCGGCACATGGGGAGCTTCTCTCTAATTGAGCCTTTCCCAGACTGGCCCTTGCTGTCACACTGTAGATTGGGCAGAGGCACCTGTGCAGAGTGACCTTTAAAACGGGTTTTGAGTGCTGTCTGCTTCTGCGGGACCTCACAACGATGACTCCTGCATGTAGCACCAGCGGGGTGACACAGCCACTGAGAGCAGAAACATGTCCTGAATTTCTGAATTGTATCCAAATGAGAAGCAAATTTTATCAGGTCACTTTGATTTGTGATCACTATGTCATGCCTATAATTCAAACCCAAGGCCTTCTGAGCTCCCTAACCACAAGACCACATTCTGCCTTAAACTTTGTGTTGCTCCCAATGCAAAATCAATCTCCAATCATCTGATTCAGAAGCTGGCGCTTTAGCATTGAGGCTATAATTCAGTTCTTTATAATTAACCATCCAAAAATCAACTAATATGAATAACATAGGAAACACAGTGAGATTTTTTACATTTCTTTCCTTATTATTGTAAACAAACAGCTCTCTGTTTTGGCTTTAAAGTGAATTATATCAGACTTGGACAAGCACTTGCCTCAAATGGATGCATTATTTGATTTATGTTTTTTACATACTATAAATTGTCCCAGAGCAAGTTACTTGAGTCTTCCATGTTTAACCGGACCATACCGTGGTGCCACTGGCAGTCCAGGGATTCAAACCTACAAACTTCCGACTGCCCAGTTACTGTCACACAGTACACACAAAAGAGCTGCTAGGACTTTTTTCTACTTTTTTGATGCAATGAGCTAAACAGCCTCTGCTCCACACATAGAGCAGTAGCAGAGGAGCCATCACAGTATCACCTCTGGGGAAAGGCTAAAAAAAAAAAAAAGGTTTTATACAAAATCACTCTCAAAACATCACTCTCTAAGTTTTTTTCTTCTTCAGTGACTTTGCATTGCACACTCCATGTAGTCAAAAACGTTTGATGATTTAAAATTGTAGTAAATAAATAAAGTTTAGTAAATAATTGGGTTTTTTTTTAGCATTGCAAATTACTTTACTGGCTTATTAGTTTGCTCAGGCATATTCTGTGATCCTGACAAATTATTTTTGGATAAACTGTATTCCATAGGCTTAAAAAGACTGATGAATCTTGTTTCAGAATCCTGTTTAGAGGAGAGTCAGTGGCAGGAATGACAATTTTACAGTTGCAGCATGAGTCAGGGACGAACATATGATTAGTAGAGTATGTAGAGTGCACTTTCTGACCCTGCAGAGTTTTTCCACAGCCTTTAGTTTTGCCATGTGATCCATATCTCCACTGTAAAAGAACGCAGCTATTTGTGCTGCAGAGATGCTCACAAAGTCTCCCCTTCCTGAAATGCTAACTGTGTTCTGTGCAACATCTCATAAAATGTAATGTAAGTTCTGATTTTGGACTGATACTCTCAACACTGTTAGTTTCTACTGTGACATTTGGAAATACAAACATTTCCAGTTTTAGTAGTTTTTCCGTGCTTTTTTGCAAGTTGGATACTTTAAATGTTTAAATTCATTGATTGTACACTGAAGGACCTGCGTACGTCCTGTTAAAATGTACTATTTACTGTCTGAAATCATTAAAAGCAGCCAGTGGTAAGTGTGTTTAGAGGGGTATGGTGACTATTCAAAGCAAAGGGAAAAAGCTAGAAAATTGCAGAAAATGGAAACATTAGAGAGGAGGTGCTCACTGCTGGAAAACTTGCTATTTCTGAATAGAATGTCCTGCTTGAGATAAGAATGGGCAGTCTTACTATATGATTTTCATGTCTTCCACAAACTCATGTGGAAGTCTTAGGAGTTTTGTTTGTGTAGGTATAAGATCACATTTCACCCCTTAGTTGAAAATTTCGCTGTGGGGCATAGATGTGAAAACAGCTAGTAAATCACATTATCCAGTAGTAAGTGTAGCTGTGGTGTGGTGATGTAGCCTGTCAGCATTCCCAATTCATTGGGTATGTGCACATGCAGCAACATTGCCAGTCGACTAGCCAGCAAGTCCAACAGTCAACGATGATGAAATGGCATATACAAATGGCGGCGGATAGCATTTTGCTAGTAAGTCCATCAGATAATGTTCAGTTGGCTCCAAAATATGTAAATAATGACATACAGGGTCAGTTTATCTCAACTAAGCTACATTACATGACATTGCATTTATTTGGCGGACGCTTTCATCCAAAGAAACTTACAAGTTGATGTGACATTTAAGCAACAATTTGTGTTGATATAGACAACAAGCTCACCCATACATCTTTAGCCATGTTTGTGTTTTAAAGCTAAATGTAGCCTTTATCGTCCACCAACTGGTGTGTCTCAGGTACCTAATTTAAGCTGGCTGAAAAGAGCATAAGATAAAATAAGCTTAAACTTTAGCCAGTTTAAATCTGCATAGGCCTTTCTGTCCCAGTTGTGACTATATAAACATCAATTTGTGTTAATGCTAGACGTACATGGATTTTTATGTACAGCATGTTTTTGTTACTCCCACTGCTCTAGAGAACATCACTTACCAATCACATCACACACTGAAGCGTACCATCCTAGGTTCACAAAATGAGACTTATATATATATATATATATATATATATATATATATAGGTTATACATATGTATGTATGTATGTATGTGTGTGTGAATGTGAGGCAAAACAAAGCATGTTTAGTAGAAATATTCACTCTTTTATAATACTTTTGTAATAAAAGGCCTTTGCTAATTAACTGAAACAACATTTCGGCTACAAAACTAAAAAATACTAAATGTACAAACACCAACATAACATTAAATGCTCCACAGTTCAGATTTTTCAGGCAAGCCCTACTAGCCACAGTTGAAACAAGAATCGAAGCAGGTTGATGTTCATTGCGGTAGCAGGTTATTTTTCTGGAGATGTGTTCTGCTGTTTTTCGGGGCTTTCCATCATCAGAACACATGAATACAGCAGAAGTTCATCATTTACTAGAACAGATGAGCTACATCCTCCTTTCAAAAGCAACAGTGGCTGAGAACACCAAAAACAATAATACTGAAACTTTCCCTGGTTATTCTGTCCTACACGGTTTTCAGTTCAGTGTTGCAGATTGTCCCCAGATGCATTTCTTTCTTTCTCTTTTTTTATTCATTACTTACTTACTTGAGAATCAACATCTAGCCTCTTTAAGCAAACCTATCACCAGACCACTAACTACCTCTTAATGTTGGCCAGATATCTTCTTATATAAGAAACGATTGGTTTGATGTGAAGCCGTATTGCCTGACCCAAAAATCAGTGCCATTCTGAGCCGTCCCTGAATAACTACAGGCGTTCGTGCCAGAGAGTCTTCAGGGGCCTGGCCGCAGGACATCAGCGCCACCAGAGTTTCTAAAAAATGTTGTGGGTGGACACGCTGCGGTCTCAGAAGGTGTCCACCCAGTATGACCTCACTCTTTCCCTGAGAAAAATAACTTCCTGTTTTTCATCTTCCTCATACAAACTTTTTGGAGGCCTCCCAACTATAAACTGCGTTGCCCATCATTAAGATGTTTCATGACAACGCATGTAATAGAATCGTGCAACCATGGCAGATTAATCTTGTAACTCCAGAACCTGAGGAAAATTATTTATTTGCCTTCTTCCTTGTTCACTCACTCGTGTTACACAAGGTGCTGAGTAGTTCTGAAATGGTAAAAGCCTGAGAGCTCACTGTTTGCTTTCTTGTGGTGTTTAGTTGCTTTACATACAGGAAACAGAAAGGTGGTTGATATCTACATTTAACTTCGTTATTAGATAAGTAACTCGCAAACAGTCTATTGATTGAGGGGAAGAACTGATCTCAGCACATGTAACTGCTGTTGGACTGTGGATGCAACATTATGATGTGGGTAGTCTGTGTCCTAATGTTCAGTAATTACTTTAGGCTTAAGCTTGATTGGTACGCTGTCCTATACAGGTGCTGGTCATATAATTAGAATATCTTCAAAATGTTGATTTATTTCACTAATTCCATTCAAACGTGAAACTTGTATAATGTATACATTCATTCCACACAGACTGATATATTTCAAGTGTTTATTTCTTTTAGTGTTGATG
>JBBPDB010153180.1:0-14120 GCA_037974465.1 Brachypetersius altus
AGAGTATCTTCGTTACTATCTTCAAAAAAATGGATATTAAACAACGTCCTGCTCTGAACTTTAACCCAGACGAACTGGCCAATATGGACAAATGTACTGGGACAGTGCTGTCATACACAAATATGTGGACAAAAGTATAGGGACACACTCGCACACACACTCTCTCTCTCTCTCTCACACACACATACACACACACACACACAGCCACACACTTCGCTTTGAAAATCATCTTAAGTGAAAACACGAAAACGAAGCCCATTTGTTGATTGTACACAGCTGGAAGAGCCCCGTGCCGATGGGTCGCCTCTCCAAAGCTGGGCGGAGTTGATTGGCTAACGGCGTTATCACGCGGCCGGAGTCTAAATAATCAGTCGGCGACAGTCAGGGCAGCGGAGGGGTTTCCTAAAGTTAGGAGTTTATTTAAGATTTTTTGAGGTTAGGATGCTTCTGTAATACTCCTTTCTTGACTGAAGTTAGGAGAGGAAAACTGACTCAGGAACGGTTCTGTAATGGCTTTTTTCCTAAATAAGATCCTAAACTGCCGTTACCATGGTTACCACACAGTTAGGGATTTTCAAGTTAGGAAGTTTCTGTAATACGGCCCCAGAATCACAATTTTTTTACTCACGGTATGATCCAAGCTTGAAGGTCCAGATGGCCCTGGAGGCCCAGGCAAGCCTCTTGGTCCTGGCTTCCCTTCACCTTTCTCTCCCTGCAGAGCATAGAGAAGGAGTGTATGACCCCAGCAAGACCCATCTTCGCTCATGGCTCCTCTATCTAATTAATTTTATGTATCCGTAGTTACCTTCTGGCCTTTAGTTCCAGGGTTACCTGGTGCCCCTTGAAAGCCATGAGGCCCTTCAGGTCCCTAAATGGAAGCATCAGTGAGACTGAGTAAGTGGGTCGTTTACCGGCTGTTATTATAATGCAACTATGTACATTACGTTACACTTGTACCTACCAATATGCCAACATCTCCGGGATGTCCCTGCCGATAGAAATAACTATTAGCAATAGAATTCATTCTAACTCACAGCAATCAAATGAACACATGATTTCTAAAGTGATCGTCTCATTCAGACTCAAGTTTAGATATTTTATTTCCTGTAGCAGACCTCTTTAGTTTAGCACTGAATCTAGAACTAATGTACGCTCACCGAGTCCCCCTCTGGCCCAGGAGGTCCTGGTGGACCCGGAGGACCGGGCAGTCCATGTGGGCCAGGGTGTCCCACCACTCTCTCAACTATTTTTCCTTCTCCGATGTTGATCACCTCTGCAGCTGGACCTGGAGGACCAGGAGGTCCTGGAAGACCTGGGGGTCCAGTATTCCCCTTAGAGCCCGGGTACCCAGAGCCAGGGCTACCCTGTGGAAGAGGTGTGGGAGGTTAACATACAGTAAATCCCGCTTATAACGTTCCAAGAGCAGCCGCTTACAGTGAAAAACTGCAATGATGCTCCCAAAACACTAATTTCATTGTAAACACTTAAAGAAAATGTGAAGGTAAAAAGGTAAAACTGTAGTGTACACTGAACTCAGTGGTAGAATGTAAATATATACTGAGAAAAGCGGAGAACACTCGAGACACTTCCTGGAGACAGTACCAAAAATTGTAAAGATATTTTTATATGGAAATGTAGCTGAATGTACATTTAGTAAATTGTATTTTTCTTAATAATTCAGCACTAAAATGCATGAAAATTTCTATATCACTCATCTGCCACGCCCCCTCGTCCTCCTGCAGGGGTGTTTCCGTCTGGGCTAATTCTGCTCAGGTGCATCTGATTGCTTTGCTAACCTGCACTCAAACAAACAATCTAGCAGGAGGACGAGGACGAGGGACGTGGCGGACGAGGCCCGGTGTTCGGTCTGCGACCGCTGAACCTCGGATAAGTAGGGGTTCCTTTATTAATAAATGTTAACCCTTTGAAGCATGTATGCATACTGAAGTGATTTACCGTCATTCCTTTCTCCCCTTTGTCACCCTGGGGATACAAGAGGTACATGATCAAGAAAAGTTCATTCTAAAATGATAAACGTTTTTTAGCCTACCCTCATAGGGGCTAAATGAAATAATTAAGTCAGAGTCCAACAACCAGCGCATGCTAGTCTCAGTCAAAGTCTACTCTATTCTCTCAGCGTTGATGCTGTAAACCATAAAATCCAATTTTATTTTCTTGTATCGTAACACATCAATATGTAATTAGTGATATTTCCATAAACAAAATGATCACCATATACCTTGGGTCCACAAATTCCTTCGTTAGATAAAGCGGATCCGTCTTTAGGCCCTGTGTCCCCCTTGTCTCCTTTGTCTCGTTTCGTTCCTTTGGTGGCTGAAGCAGACAGAAAGCCCTTAACATATTATTCAACAAAGTTATGCAATCGCCATGAAATGAATTACAGTGTATTTAAGATAAATGTACATTTACTGTTATTTTTTCCCTGAAATTACTTTGTCCTATGAATAACCTTAAAAAGTAAGTAAGTCATTTATAGATCACCTTTCACAGACAGGGATGTCACAAAGCATTGCACATAAAATAATAATAGAAATCATAAAAATAAAATGAATTCTTATAGATAAAACAAATGCAAAATAATAACGCCAAGAAATGAAGTATAATGAAAATAGGCAAAAACAGAATTAAGAATAATTAAACACTATCTGTGAGTTAAACAAAAGCCTGGTTGAATAAAACAGTTTTCTGCTGCTTTTTAAAGATTCTACAGGATCAGCAAAGGAAGGTTGTTCCACCGCCTTGGTGCCACAGACTGCAATGCCCTGGTTTCAGTCTTGTTTGAGGAAACAAAAGATTGCGATCCTGGGACCGAAGCGAGCCAGTAGCTGTGCGTTTGAATAAAAGTAAGACAAATAAGCCGGAGCCTGTCCATTTAGCGCTCTGTATGTGTGACGTCTAGTCAGCGGCCACAGGGGGGCGCTGGGGTTTAAGTTTTGGTTATGTTGTGGGAGTCTTATTTTGATATCCTGAGTACACCAGCTGGGAGATAGGTTTCAGCTGCTGGTGTACTCAGGACTAACCCTGCGTCCAAAATTGCATACTTGCCTACTATATAGTATGCGAAAAGCAGTATGCGAGGAGAGTAGTATGTCCGAATTCGTAGTATGGGAAAAACAGTAGGCGAGAAGTTGATGATCTACTGCTTCCGGCCGAATTCTGTAGTACGCATTCGATGGACACTATCCCATAAGGCCGCGGGAGACGAGACGGCAGATTAGAAAAATGGCGGAAAACGGAGACGCGTCTCTTTTCAAGTGTAAGTACCTTAAAGAAAACGTTAAATTACACGTTAATTGTGGTTAAATTACACTTGTGAGTAAATGCCCTCTGTAAAGGTAAAGAATAACGCGCTGTTGTGACGACACACGACACGTGACAACATCAACACAGCGGATGCAGTAACGTCCGAATTCCATTCATACTGCCCTCATTCATACTGTATAGAACGTACTGTTTTAATGGTAGAGCAGTACGTTCACATTCAAATGTAGTACCTAGTATTTAGTATGCGATTTCGGACGCAGCTTATGACTACAGACAGGTGACACTGACACAGACAGGAACAATCAGGGAACAAGGAGGACCACTAGTGGGTCTACACGGAAACACCAGGGAGACTAGGAACCAGGACAACACAGGAACAGGGTGAATCAGGGACAGGGCCAACCAGGACTAGGGCGAATCAGGAACAGGGCCCACCAGGAAACAAGGCCAATCAGGAACACAGACAGAGCGCATACACAGACACAAAACAGGAACACATTACTATCCAGGGGCATGGGACCTATGCTGGAACAAGGAGGGACAGACAGGAACACAGACTGAGCAGGGACGTAGGGAAGGAACAGGAACACAGATCTGACAGAGACATAGGAACCAGACTGGAACATGGAGGGTGAACAAGAACACAGGCGAACCAGGGACATGGGGAATAAACAAGAACATGACATACGTACATGAGGGAACACGGACTCCTAGAGTAACTGAAAACATAACAAGGGCAAAAGCAGAACAGGGACAACAATATCCAGAACACAAACAGAACCTAGGAAACAAAAGCCACAAACAAAACTCAGGACATAACCAGAACTAACCCTCCTCAGAACTAACGCTGGAATAGGGAAACTGGGACTGAAAACAAACAGAAAACATGAACAGAAAAAACGAAAACTCGGCATAGCCAGTCCAGACCGTGACGAAAACGTCTAGAAACCAAATGTTACTGCACTTTTGTTCATGAAGCAGTCCTTTTAAAATAAAAGCGCGCATTGCACTGCTGTTGAATAAACTATATAATTTAGCTCATAGCAGTGCAATTGCCGTGATTAGTCTTGCTGTGGATGCGTGTTGCCCAGCGTGTTATATATACACCTATGATCAGAAAACAAAATTAAATTGATTTGGGATTTTCTCAAATCACACAGGGTCAAATTTATACATATAGGCTCATGTATATACATACATTCCAACTAATATTTGGCTTAAAGATACAATTACATGTTGCTTTTGTGTGCTTTTATATGGGTCTTAGTGGTCCCCAAGCTGAGGAAACAGGCATCTGCGAAATGTTTGGTGCAGACAAACAAAACTACAGAGAAAATAAAATTAACCCACTGGTTCTTCACAGGCTTGCATGAAAGAACTGCATTTTTGCTCATTTGTACATCTAAGCACCGAGTAACTGGCATGATTCACTTGTTTGCAAGCCATGAAGTCTCGAGTCTAGAGGAAAAGTGGTCTCTCACGTGATCGTATTGACAGGTATAGTCAATATTTTAAGGGAAGGTAACCTTTCCAGATTGGGCCTCTGAGCTGTCATTCTCTCAAAGGCAGAGCAGGATGATCAAAGCACTCTTTAGACCCATCGCATAATTCCGATGTTTGACCACTCCTACTGGCAGTATTGGTAGAGTTTATTTGGTTGGCTGGTTTTCTGGCACGGATCTTACTTTTAAGCATAGTCCACAAAGTTTCAATTGGGCTGAGGTCAGGACTTTGGGAAGGCCATTCCAGAATTAATGTTAGCGTGCTTTATCCCTCCAAAACCATGGATGTGGGTTTGGGATCATTATCTTGTTGGAACACCCAACTGTGTCCAAGTTTAGCTGTTGATTTGAGGCGAAGTTGAAGAATTAGGAGGTAGCCCTGCTTCTTCACTATTCCATCCACTTTGTGCAATGCACCAGTGCCACTGGCAGCGAAACAGCCCCAGAGTATATTCCTACCACCACCATGTTTGAAAGTTGATACAGTGTTCTCTGGTTCGAAAGCCTTACCTTGATTCCTCCAAACATACTTCATGTTGTCGTGGCCAAAGAGCTCTTTGTCTCACGGTTCCAAGAGACTTTCCCAACTTGTGTAAATCTACAATTCTCATTCTTAGAGCTCCTTGGACTTTCCCATTGTTCAGAGTATGAGTCTAATAATTTATGTCAATTTTTATGCTGGTAATGGCAAACTACCAGCTTCAGTTTATTGTGTTTACTAACGAGTAGTTAATAGGCCTTGACCTTGTTAGGTTAAGACATTCTAGAATCTCCATTACTACTTAATAAAGGATTTAGTTGGGTTGTATGTATATATACTGCTCAAAAATATAAAGGGAACACTTAAACGACACAATGTAACTTCAAGTCAGTCACACGTCTGTGAAATCACACTGTCCATTTAGGAGGAAAACTGATTGTCACTGAAAGAGTGTAGACTGTAAATCAGTGTTGTCTCCTAAGAGGACAGTTTGATTTCACAGACGTGTGACTGACTTGAAGTTACATTGTGTCGTTTAAGTGTTCCCTTTGTTTTTTTCAGCAGAAGACCTTATCTGTGTCCCCATAATAAAATCCAATGACAGAAGTAACAGAACATTTACAGAAGCCTTATGCGTTTTGGAAACAAGTGCTGTGCACAGATGAAGTTAAAATAGAACCCAATCAGCAAAGGTATGTTTGGAGAAAAAAGCAGCATTTTAATGAAAAAAACCCCTTGCCAACTATTGAGCAAGGGTTGGATCTATCATGCTTTGGGGTTGTGTTGCAGCCAGTGGCACAATGGGTGAAGGTAGGAATTCCACTAAATACCAGCAAATGCTGGAAGCAAACATCACACCGTCTGTAAAAAAGCTGAAGCTGAAAAGAGGACGGCTTCTACAACAGGACAATGATCCTAAACATACCTCAAAATCCACCATGGACTACGTCAAGAGACGCAAGCTAAAGGTTTCGGAATGTCCATCACAGCCCTCTGATTCAAACATCATTGACAATTTGTGGATAGATCTAAAAAGAGCTGTGCTTGCAAGACCACCAAAGAATATTGCAGAACTCAAAGCCATTTGCAAGGAAGAATGGAAGAAAATCCCAAGTACAGGAAGTGAAAGACTTTTAGCTGACTATAAAAACCAGAGGAGGAGTAACTAATTATGTAACATTGTGGCCCAAACTTTTGCAGAGGGCCACAGTGTTTACATACATCTTTGTTTAATTTATGACATAAAAAGTAACTATGCATCAATGTTTGCTGAAAATTTTGTGCATTTTTTTCTGTTTCCCAGAGACACTCTGTTTACGTCATTTCAATTAAACAAATGACCAAAAGATGTTATTTATCGAGGGGTGGCCAAACTTTACAACTGTAAATAATATTTTGAATGTTGTCTCCAGGCTTCCTGGAGGACTGTCAAATACTCTTATTTTCAGTCCAGTCCCTGAACTTGACCAGTTTCCGAGGAACGTTATTTGTTTGTCAAGCTACACTTTGACCTAATCATTCACTGAATCGTTCCAGCAGAACAAAGCCCATCTAACTGAACGCCTGAACCAGTGAAGAACCAGGAGCAGATGATTCCAAATGATCAGGCGGTGATCAGTATACTGGTGGTGCTGAATGCTGTGTGGTTGGAGCTCCTTTATCTTTAGGCTCCTTGCAGCCTGTCACAGTATAACTTTACTCAGTGTGACAACGATAAGACAGTTTGACAGACTGAAAGTAGCACGCTTGCACCAACAATGTGATTCAAAGCAAAAGATAAAGAAATGAGGGATTGCTCAAGAAGTTGCACAGGACTGTACATATGGCATTTACAATCAGTGCAAACTCATTCTACTCCCTAAACCACAGACGTTCAGTGCTCAAGAAAATGAGCAAAATAACAGCTTGATTTGTTGCAGAAGTTCTGGGGCAGGTCTGAGGAGGTGTGTGTTTATACATTATTCAATATTTCAGACTTGATTGCAGGCTCTTTACTGAAAGTTTTGGAGTTTGATTGCGAGGATTATTCTATCAAATATGTTCCATAATTCTCTCACCCTTTCTCATTCCATCTTTGATTTGGATGTGTAATCTGTCTTCCTGGCAAGCTGCTTCAGTTTCTTGGATATCATACGCAGCTATTTGTGACACAGAAATGTTAACCCCCCCATCTGTGTTGTCTTGCTACCAGAAATCCTTCTGTTTTGAGTTGTATTTCTTTACAGGAAGCACTGAGTGGGGTCCCATGGCCGTGACCTACTGGAAGTGACTTTGCCAAAGCCCATAATGATGCAGCTGGTGGCCTAGTGTTTAGGGTGTTTGCCCTGCGATCAGGCAGAGATGTTCACTTTTTACAAAGTCCAAGTCATTTTTACCAAGTCCAAGTCAAGCCTCAAGTCTTTGAGTGGCAACATTTACAAATGGCAACTCTAAATGTGGGATTTTTAAGCTAATTACAATTGGTTGTTACTTAGCAGGGGGGCGGGACTGCGTGCTGTGATCTGCCCTCACCAACATGGAGGATTTGCCTTAAATGATCTTAAATCTGAATGTTAAATATGAAAAATATATCTCACACTCTAAATGTGGAACTCCACAGTTAGATGGGGCTCAGTGACCCCTTGAAAACCGTTATTAGCTGAAGACCGTTCACCTCGGACAAAAGTAATGGGACACCGGGGCGAGGTGAACGATTTTTGGGTCGTTGGAAAGAGTGCGAGATATAAATAAATAATTCCATGAAATTAACATGGTTTACGAGCTATGACTCAAGAGTCACAGCACCCGAGTCTGACTCCCCATCTCTGTGATCAGGAAGTTGTGGGTTCGATTCCCAATGCTGCTAAGCACCTCTGAGGTGCCACAGAGGAAGAATTTAGTGCTATTCACACCGTGTGCTGTGGTGTGTTAACATATGACAGAATGGTCGCTTTCATTTCACTAATATCCTAATATCCTGATAACAGGAACACATAGGAGTGTCTGTCCTTGATTCAGTTTCCATTCTTCAGACACATGTCTTGACTGACAGGAATATAATAAAGCTCTGTTGTGCTTTCAGTGATTTTATTTATGAGTTGCCTTATTACATATAAAATACAACATGATAAAACATGTTTTGCAAGTAATATGTTTTGTTTAGAGCAACCTATTTTCAAACACAGTGTAGTGTGATATAATAGAAAATATATAACAATATAGCGGGACTTCCTTTCTTTAACCAGTGACTTTTTCTAATCAAATTACTGTAGTTATCACTCTAATGTTGCCACTCATTTGTTTTCTTTAAAGCTTTTAAGACACACACACTGTCACGGTCTGGACTGGCTCTGCAGAGTTTTCGTTTTTTCTGTTCATGTTTTCTGTTTGTTTTCAGTCCTGGTTTCCCTATTCCAGCTTTATGCTGAGGACTTTCTGTTTAACAATGTTTATGCTTTTGTATTACCATGCCCCTGAGTTTATGTTTCAGTTATCCCTAGGAGTCACGTGTTTCTGTTCTGTCCCTGTCGAGTCCCCGTATACCTAGTTAACCTGTGTGCTTGTTCACCCTCCATGATCCAGTCTGGTTCCTATGTCTCTGTTTATTCTGTGTTCCTGTTTACCCCCATGTCGCTGTCTAGCCTGTGTTCCTGTTTACCCTCCATGTCTCAGTCCCATGTCCCTGTTAAGTCTGTTTACACCCTGTTCCCTCTCTAGGCCCTGTGTCTGTGTATACCCGTCCCTGTTTGGCCCTGTTCCTGGTTGGTCCTGTTCCTGGTTGACCCTGTCCCTGATTAGCCCTGTTCCTGTTTGGCCCTGTTCTTGTGTTCACCTTGTTCCTGTGTTCACCCTGTTCCTGTGCCAGTCTCTGTTCCTGTGTCAGTCTCTGTTCCTGTGTCAGTCTCTGTTCCTGTGTCAGTCTCTGTTCCTGTGTTGTCCTGGTCAGACCCTGTATCTAGTCTCCCTTGTGTTTCCGTGTAGACCCACTAGGGGTCCTCCTTGTTCCCTGATTGTTCCTGTCTGTGTCTGTGTCACCTGTCTGTTATTCCGGTCACCTGAAGTGTTTGTCATGTTGATTAGCCCTTGTCTCCTATTGGTCCTGGTCCCCTGTCTGTCCTGTATTTAGAGTCTGCACCGTGTCTTGGTAGACACGGTGGTATTTCGTTCTCCTGATTTCCTTTGTGAGTACTCCTAGCCTGGTTCTTGAGTTTCTGTTATCTCTGAATGGCCCACGAGCCTGTTTCTGTTTGTTCTGCCTTGTTCCTGTAAATAAACATATTCAAGTCAAGCATGGCGGTTTCCTCTGGTGCTCTCAGTCTCTTCACAAATCAACAGGAGGGGAACGTGACACACACACATATATATGTGAACCGATCTGCCATAATGAGTCGAAAGTGTTCTATTTGAGATACGTGCTGATTATTTTGAAAAACATCAAAAATATCTAGTTTTCTTTTTTGGTCTTATATGAAAGAAAAGGTCTTCAAAATGTATCTCTCAAAGTTTCATCATAGAAATAATTGCGAAAATGTACTTAAATGTCTATTTAATCTGAGTTGTAGCTCTCAAATCTTACAAAAGAATGTCCAAAATAAGCGCTGTTTTTGCCTCTCCTCTGAAACACCACGATCTCAGCTGTCCAAGTATGGTGTTAAAACGTCCATCCCATGCTTAAATTATGAACACAAAACCTTTGCAGGTGCCAATAGGAAGTCCTGTTCACACTCTGCCTACCCCTCGACAGATTAGCAGTGTTCTGTGTAGCCTAATGCTAGCGTTTTTTTTTTTTCCAGAATATTTCTCCTCACAAAGATTGGGTTTAACATTTGTATTTTGGGTCAACATCATCGAAGTTGTTTAGAGTGAAGTGTATCGTGTTGTGTGATTGCTGTTTGGTATAATGTCATTGTCAAAATAATGTAAAATAGCTAAAGCTTAAACTCCAATCTGTGCTCTGCTGCTGGCCAACTAGACTGAATCAAGTTGGTCAATAAGTTCTTTGGCTCTAGTGATGTGTCTTCTGTCTGATTTAATGTATTTTTCTAAGTATGTAAATGCCTGTGGTAAAATGTTGTTGAATACTGGGTGCATCTCGTTGAATGCTATGGATTGTTAAAGATATCAACAAAAAACTGACAAAAATTTTAAATGCGATTTTCTCGGTTTTTCAGTTGTAAAATGGTGCTGCGAGACCATAATTCAAACGATTGTAACTTGACAACTGTTTAAGATACAACTTTGACCAAGATATCATTTGAAAGCTTATTTTCTCATCTTTTTAGTAGTTAGAAGTACTAACTTTTTAGAAGTTAGTATTTGTAAGACTTGGCCCTGGATCAGAGTTGGAGTCAGGAACAGTCTATGGAGTCAGTCTATGACCCTGTTCTGGACCCTTTTGGGGCAGCTGGTGGCCTAGTGGTTATGGCATGTGATCAGGAAGTCGCGGGTTTGATTCCCAAGACCGCTAGGCACCTTTGACGTACCCTGAGCAAGGTATCATCCCCACACTCTGCTCCCCGGGCACTGTGTTCGTAGCTCCCCCCTGCTTCACTTGGTGAATGGGTTAAATGCAGAGGAAGTATTTCGTCTTGTGCTGTGTTCATGTATGAACAGATTGTCACTTTCACTGGATTTTGGATTTCTCTTTTGCCTTGAGGACTTGTTCTTGTAGCCTTGTGATAGGATGTACTTGATCAAATTCCTGGTTTGGCTCTTTTTACTTCATTAGATTCAGTGTTTTTTCAGTGAATTTTTTCTAAAACTGTGTGAATTTTATAAATCCATACAATCACTGGAGGCATAGAGCAGAAATCTTTAACCAAACCCGTATTCTTCTAATCAGCTCACAAAATTTCAACTGCTTTTTAGAAAAAAAAAGAAAAAGCTTTCTTCTTTGTCTGCATGTATTGCAATGTTCACTTGTATTTTGCTGGCACAACAAAACACACTTATATATTTATATTTACATAATATTTGTTTAGTGTACATTTTCTTCGTTTTATACTCTTATATTGTATAGTTTTCATTCTATAGGTTCTACTGCTGCTGCTTTCTTTTTACTGCTCTTTTGCTCTAATATTGCAAATTTCCCAGGAGACTAATAAAGGGTTTTCTTATCTTATCATATCTTATTTAAGTAACATATTCTTTACATTTCTCGTTAAGTTTTACAGTGAATCCAGCCACTATGTTTTCCACTGCTTTGGGCCATTTGCTTCATTTCCACGCTGCCACCAAGTCCCATCTATCACCACAGTTACAGCCTAACGGTGCATTACAGTTGTGAAGTGGCCTTAGGTGTGTGTTTGTGTCCTGAGTCTTATTTTTTACAATGGCTTTAAACACACCTCAGCCAATCAGACTCTAGAAACGAGCAGTTTAAGACTCCAGCACACTGACAGGAATTAATTCCCTATTTTGAGGAGGCACTCTCACTTCGGGCATCTTCAGGAACACAGAGTGTGTTTGGGTTCTCTCGGGCGGATTTTCAGTCCTGCGGTGTGTGTGGAGCTAGTTAGGTCCTCCTGAAAGCAGATCGCACAGGAAAAGGTGAAGAAGCAGACCTAATCAAAGCTGTCACAATCACACTTCCTTCTCCGCTCCCCAGGGCCCTGGTGGTGTTATGGTCCAGTCTAATGAACGCCCCAGCTGCCTCTCCTCGAGAGCTTTCTTACCCCTCACAGGCGATTGTTAAGATTTATTTCCGCTCCCTGTTAACCCTTTGAACATTTATGAGCGTTTTTGCATGTTTTTATTTATTGGGCTTAATTCCATTTTAACTCCATGAGCTAGACATTCATGCCTCATGTTCTTTTTTAGAAGACCCAGGGCTACATATTTATGGAACAAGTAAAATCTTGATATTATCATTTTTATAAGTGACATTTTACTTCTTTTTTTTTAATCCTACAAGATAATGTTGTTCAGTAGAGATTTAACTATCGAAATGTGGGTCGTAAAGGTCCATAGCCATTGTTATATATTTTTTTTTCAAACTTATTTCCAGACAGAATTTGACCTTCCTTGGTATCATTATTACTGCTGAGGAAGTTGGTCAGATGACCTCTAGAATGCAGTCAAACGCCCCCAACATGTAACGGTTGGGCCATTTCTGTTGCGCACACAATGGAGCCAGTCACCTGAGTATTAGGGGGATGATGGCTCTGGACAGACAAAGGTGTGAGTGAGTATGTGTGTGTGAATGGTCATGGGCTACGGGGAAAACCAGTCTGAGCTCATGCTTAATGAGATGAAGGCTGGGTTGCCTGGTGCTCGTGACGGGTTCAGCTGTATGAGGTTTCTCAGTGAGGAGTCATGTGAATGTGGCGTTGTGTGATTGGTGGAGAGGGAATGAGTGTTAGTGGAAAAGCCAGTCGATTCCCAAATTCTGTGCGGGATCACACTCCCTTACCTGGGTTAAAGTGGAGAGAGAGGAGTCTCCAGTAAGACTGTGGAAAGAAACCATATTGCCCTTGTGGAGCTCCTGTGGGAAGGGGTTTGTAGCGAAAACCAAAAACTGTATTATCCAATGTGTCCTTCATTCTCTGTGTGCTTCCTACAGACCAGCCTGAGGCATGCCAAGGGAAACCAGGGGTAGTGGAAGAGAAGAGCAGAGCCACTGAGATGCTGAGAGTTAAGAGACGGGATTGTGAGTGAGGCTGGAGGCCAGTTAGTGAAGTGGCAGCCAGAAGACGGTCCTCCACCGAGCAGGGGCTCATAGAGAGGCTGCGAGAGTTGGACTTTACTGCACAGTGTGTGGCTGATTTGAGTTCTTGAAAAGAAATAAAGCATTTAAGTTAATTCCCATAACTCCTCACTGACACACTGACACAACAGTTACAAACATATTACACAACACCAATATAAAAAATAATCATATAGCAACAGAAAATAAAAGAAAATAAATGTATATTTATTATATAGAAAGACAGTGGGAAAAATGATGAATTATGACAAATTTGTTACACTGAATCGAACAATATGAAGTGAATGCTCGCCTTATTTGTGCCTAAAGAAAATAATTTGGAGTTTCAGTAGTATGTTTTTAAGGGAAAACTTTTAAAATGTTCTCTCTTTTGTGCACATGATTACTATAGAATATTTTATTGCACAAACACAGGACTCAGACATTCATATAGTCTCAGTCTTCTGGATTTCAGTGATGTGTGTATCATGTATGTGTTGCTCCTGTTGCAAGTTATGAGACGAAAGGTTACAAAAAGAAACACAAAAAGGAGGTTAAAAAAGTGAACTACACACAAAATAAGACGTTTCTTGGGAATTCCTTTGAGAAATAAACCTAGTAATGAAAAGGAGGACCTCAGCATATTGAGGGATTTTGAAAAAATACAGTGTATTCACCGGGGATCTCCTCATACAACAAAAAGTAAACAAAATAAAAGCCGGAGGAGGTCATGCACCATCATTACAAAGGAAATGTTCTGTGGAGGAGTTATTATTTGGAGGCTGATCGTTGTTCAGATTCCTTTCTGAATGCTTGTCACATTGTGAAAAGGGCAGAGAAAATGTAACTAGAAATTACATTCGAGAAGACTTAGAATTGCATTTTCCTGAAGAATTGTTAGCCTCAGTGACAGAAAAGGCAGGGGAATTCAGAATGAGGGGATTTCTGATTCATTTCAAGCACTTGATTGAACGTCATGCTGGCTTTTTTCTCTTCGCTCTGGAACTTATAAAGCCGATATTGATTATGCATATTTTGGCCCATATACATTCTGTCCAGGAAACTCTGGACACAGGTCTTGAGTCTCTCATTTTACTTCCAGATATCCAGACTTTCTTGTATTTTAATGTGGTCTTGAGGAACAGTTCTCCAGGCTTCCTGAAGGACTTTCAAAGCCTCTCATTTCCAG
>JBBPDB010153191.1:0-14118 GCA_037974465.1 Brachypetersius altus
AGTAAACAGTAGGAAAGAGACATAGTTAGTCGCCAAAGTGCTCCTTGAAGAGGTGGGTCTTCAGGCGACGCTTGAAGGCCGTGAAGGACTCTGCCGATCGGACCAGAAGAGGGAGTTCATTCCACCACCGGGGAGCCAGGACTGAGAAGAGCCTTGACGCATGTTTCCCTTTTCTCTTGAGCGTCGGAGGCTCAAGACGAGATTAGTTGGCATATATAGAAACAGGTCATCATCTATGAAAACGTGGTATGACCTACATAGTAGCACAACTGAAATGAAGGCACTTTCAATGGGCCAGTATATGCTAATATATTTACAACTCACGCATGTATTAGACATATATGTACACACACCTGGATTCCACTTTAAGGTACTTGAGGGGAAATAACTGCAGCAGACTTTACTTTTTGTCATCTTGCAAAATTTATTTTGTGAAACAACAGTGACAAAATGGCTCAGAAGCATGATGTGCCCCAGTTCAGGGTAAATGCTACCTTGAAAAGCTATGCTACAATTCTGATTGCAAACATGAACAAATCAAACAAGAGACTGAAACATAAATAAATAAAATAAAAAGGTTATTTACAATATATATTTTTCCATATTTACAAAAACAACAGTTAGTCTGAAGCCCGTCTCATTTTCTTTTTTAAAGCTTTACCTGTTTCCCCAAGTCATGGTGATTAGTCCCGCCTGGTTCTACTTTTCACCTCAGTTGTGAAATCCCCAACTTAGGCCTGCTCTCCCTTGCTTGCACATATTCAATTGTTAACTAATAAAGACCCCCTACAACGACTTGGTAAACCAGTTTTAGGACATTCAGTTGATTATTAAAAGTCAAATTAATCTGAACAGGGAACAGGGCCATGCATGAAGAGCAGGACAAACTTCTGGTAACATTTCTTCAAGCAACAACAGCTCTTTGATACACTTTCCAGGGTCATTTGCAAGTAAATGGTTGGAATACGAGAAATCTTGAGATTCGGGCTCAATGGGGAAAAAGAATCCCTTGGGCTCATATGATTGTAGGGCTGTTAACCAAGTGGACAGTAAAAATCACCATTTTGGGTCACCTACAGTGTGGGAGCCCACAGGTCAAACACAGTGTAACCTATAGTCCTATAGTGGAGACCATCTTGAGCTACAGGTGTAGTTGTGCATCACACAGACCAGTGTCTTCATTGTCTAAAACAACCTTATAGATTCTGCTACATTTCTTCTTTTTCTGATGCATTCTCCAGCAGTTTCTCAAGCCAGGTCCGATGGACAATAAAGCAATAGTCCTGAGAAGTTGTCGTGTTTGGCTCGACCATGCGAGGCTCTTTCCTTCACTCAGGACTTCCTTTGGACTTTCCAGACACGGACAGGGCAGCCCTCTTTTCCCCTAAACAGTGTGAAGACCTGGGGGAAGAAAAAAAAAAAAGAGTAGATGGGTTGCCAGTAAAGGCGTACAAATTGGATACTAGCGCTACAGAACCTCCCGGTGAAGAGATTTGTAGAGTAGAAGGCAGGAGTAGAGCTGAAAGTCATACTCCTCCCTGCCTCCGTCACCATTCCGGCAGCGTTTCCCGCCACAGTGACGCGCGCGCTCCCCTCCCCCAATCACATCCCACCACACCTAGCCGGTCGCCATGGCGCCGAGAGCGAGTCGCTGCTCTCTGATAAACAACAACCCGAGCTCAGACAAGACGACCAAATACTACTATACTCCAGACTACCACACCCCCAGATACTACACTACAGACTACTATCCATTAAACTACCACAAAGCACATTGGATAATACACTACAGACTACCACAAAACACACAAGATACATGTCAGACTACCACAAAACACACAAGATACACGACAGACTACATACAGCCACACACCCACCAAATACTACACTACTGACTACCACACATACCCCAAATCCACATATACCCCCTACATACCTTCATCGTATCCTTTTTCGTGGTGTTTGCTCCTCGGCTGCAGAAGGGCTTGACTTTTTGCTGCTGCTCTCACGAAGCACCCCTCCTTCAATGTTCCTTCGTTTAACATAAAAGTCTAAAACATACGCATTGATGTTAATTTAGCACCCCAATAACAGTTAAAGAGCTTATTTATCGACCTGTTTTCACGCCTACCTGTCATACGAGTTGTGGTCAGTGGTGAGGGTCTTTTCCTGGGCACTGTTCTGCAGGTCAGTTTTCCAGCGCTGGGTTGGGTCACATTTTCTGGAAGGAGGCAGCTCTCCCTGCAGCTCCCACCATCACTCTGAATCGTGTCCTCTCTTTTATACAGCTGTGAGGGTTTCTCCCCCTCCTCCAGAGCCATGTTTCTCCCTACTCGGACACACTCCTGGTAGAAAGCTGGGGACGTTTCTCCAGGCGTTTCCTCCCACTCGTACTGCCCGAGCAGAGGCACTCCGGTGCTGAAGTTGAAGTTCCACCTCCTCTGGTCCCTCTCAGCGATTTCACGAAGCTTCGCCTTCATTTCTCGGTTCAACTCTTCGTGGTCTACGGGTCCGAACAGGCTGCGGCAGACCCGCGAGCGTGGCGGCGTGTCCCTGTGGACCAGGGGGAACGTCCTGGAAGAGGCCAGGGTCCCTAAAACACTGCTGCTGGAAAACTCAACCTTGGACATCGCCGCGTCTCAGAACAAAAAATAGAGACAAAAAAACAGATATATGAGACCCAGAGGGACAAGAAATGTGCGCTACGACCACTAAGAGGCGTGCTCACGAGCTATAAACTACACCTCAGCCCCCACCTTCGTCCTTAATCCGCAGCTCTGAAGGATTGTAATTTAAAGTCCCCTCGGCTCTCCAGGTACGTGTAGTCCCACATGGGCTCCTCCCTCTCTGACAGAGCCTCGCTTCCTACATTCTCATTGGTCTGCCTTTCCTTCCCCTTCGACAGAGTCCCGCCTCCGCCGCGCACTTGTTTGTTTTCTGCTCCTCCTTCTCGGACAGAGCCCCGCCTTCCTTGCTCTCATTGATCCACCGCTGCTCTGGGGCGGCGCCAGGGAGTGAGAGACTCGTGATTTGTGTTCGAGATGAGGGGGGTTTGGAGGTCCGTTTGAAGCTGCGGAATTGTTGAGCAGCCACTTTTTGCAAGCGGCTATGTTTGAGCTCAGCCCTTCCCCCTCTCTCTCCCCTTAGGCGGAGTTTACAACCAGTTAACCACAGCAGGGCAGATTAGTAGTGTTCAGTGCCACAGGGGTTAGTGGTATAAATCTACGCACGCCGGAGTGGTTGATAATCAATCTGACTTATACAGTAAACACGTGGCTTAAACCGCCTGTAGTGGACAATACTTTCGCAGTCATAGCCCTATTTGATTTCTATAAGGAAAATATATTTCACTAATGTGAATGTCTCTACCTCCCTCTTTGGTAGTCTCGATGAGCCTTTGCATGGGTCTGGTGTCTATGCTTTCAAGATCCAAATCTTCACATAAAAACATCTGGAGACTTTAATGTAGAGGCTCGTGTGCCACAGCACCCTCTGTAGATGGGTTTTGGTGCACAGTGTTGCAACCCCTCGGCATTTAACCGTAAAAACCTGAACAATTTCGCCCTCTAGTGGTTTTCTTGCGTTTTGCACCGACACCCCGCCTCTACTTACACTATATGAACAAAAGTATTGGGACACACAATCATAATGCTTCAGTCTTATAGAAGGCGGTTTCTATAGTCTTATAGAAACCGCCACTGCTTTAAACATAAGGACACAGTTAACACAGTTACACAGCTGCAGTTCAAATATTTATTGTATAACTCAATTATTAGTTTAATAAAATCACAATATAAAACCAAAGCTATTTGTCACTGCCAGGGTATTCACGTTTTATCTAGTTTGTTACAGAAAAACTAGTCCCATGGGCTCTGGAACCATTATTGTTGGGGAGAGTGGGGGCTGCTTTAATGTGCGATAAAAGAGTCAAGTAATACTAAAGTTAAGTAAATAATGCGTTAACGCAATAATGACACATTAGTCATATATATGTCATGCATGCATAATATCATACATATATGTTAGATTTTATTTTTAGGCATTGCACATATATATGATATATGACATAAATACTGTATATGTTTGTATATATATGGTTATTATTATTACTATTGTTGTTGTTATTATTATTATTATTATTATTATTATTATTATTATTATACATTTTATTTATAGGCGCCTTTCTAGCACCCAAGGACACACTGTACAAAAAGTAAATAAAAAAATCAAAAGCAGAATATAAACAGGCATTAAAAATTGTAAAATTGGACAATGCCAATAAATTGAAGACAATATATGGGCTTGAACAAATGGGTTTTGTGTTTGGATTTAAAAAGTGAGAGGGAACTAATGTTTCTAAGGTCGGGTTCCAAAGCCGGGGACTGAAAGCTCTCTGCTCCTCATAGAGGTGAGATGGGCAGAGGGAACCGTCAGGTGAATGGAACAAGATGATCTAAGGGTACAAGAGGGGGTGGCAACATGTATGAGGGCAGACAGATATGGAGGGCTGAGGTTATGAGTGGCCTTGAAGGTTAACAGAAGGATTTTGAATTCAATGCGGAACTTAACCGGGAGCCAGTGGCGATGCTGTAAGGTAGGAGTGACGTGGTGGGATCTGATAATGATGCGGGCAGCTGAATTCTGGACCAATCGAAGCTTATGAAGACATTTTTATATATATTGTGTTTGTATGTATACATATGTATACACATTCTCCTGTTTATGTCAGGGGTACAAAATCACAATCAGCTAGTCTTAATACAGTTAGGGCCACAGCAAGACAAAAGTACTGACATGTAACTGCTTCATGGGAATAAAAAGTGTATCACTGTGAGTATATAGCATAATTACAGAGTTACATATAGTTTCTCACTTCAATTCTGATATTTTAGCATTTAAAAAGTAACCTGATGTTGAACCAAGTAGCCTTTTGCGGACAAAATATAAAGGATTATACTGCTGCATGGAACAAAAGACTACAAATCAACTACAATTTTTATCTGAAATCCATCAGATTTCTAACTGAGCCTTATTTACAGCCTGTGGCGTGCGCCTCCGAAGTTTTAGGGAGCCACCAGGTGGCAGCAGTGCTGGGCTTGGGGCTGAGGTAACAGGGTTTGGCTGGCATGATCCTGCGGGATGTAATATGTAAAAACTCCTGCCCTGCTTCAAAATGACTGAGACTAAATCGTCGCCTGTACAGGGACCGGGATCAGTTTGTACGCAGGCAGAAAAAATACTAATTATTTCAAGATTGTTAGAGAATGCTTTGATGAAGTGCACATGTGTCCTTCAAGCATACACACAGCAGACAGGCACAAACACAGTTCGCCCTCTTTTACGTGCCTTTTGCCAACTAGATCAAGTAAAATTCGTACATTAAGCACTTTCTACGACAGATGTCAATGTAGCCGAAGTTCAGCCCAAGTTCATTTAAAAGCAATGTGGTACAGTTTATAAAATAAAAAGTGTTGAGTCTCCCGTTAGGCACCAACAAAAGGTATTCAGGGCTGAGAACCCTCAGGTGACAGCTGTTCCACAACTATAATGGAACAATGATCCGAGGATGGATGATTCAATAAGTCTTTTTTTTTGTCATTTTTATTTCTAAAGTGTGCACTCCACGGCTGTAAAGCATGTTTTGTTTACACACGTTAAGACTTTTCAGAAACCTGTCAGCCTTTGTGCTGGGGCTGATGAAACTGCATCACATATCATGACAGCTTTCGCTCGAATCATCAATGTGGAGAAAAACTTGTGTGATCTTGGTTATCAATAATTGTAACTAATCTGAAGAAAATAGATTTTATATTTATTGTCTAGTTTTTGGATCGTCTCAGTATTTCAGGAGAGGGCTTCCATATTTCAGACTGCTCTCACTGAAACAGTGTCATATAAAGCAAGCTGTGTGAGAAAGATATCACTAAAATATAATTGTTTTTCCAACAAAGTTTTCCAAACAATTGTACATTCCCAGAAGATCTGTCAAGGTGAAATCTGAGAGCTAGTGCTTCTAAAAGACACGGAACTTGACATACAGCCATGGGAAAAAAATATGAGACCACTTTTCCCTTTTTCAGTTCATTGTTTGTACAATTTGCGACAGTGTGTGTTGGTTGCTATTCTTTTATAAACTATAAGAAATTCTATGTGCTTCCGGCATTTTCACACCTCATTGTTGCAGCTGCAGAATAATGTAAGAGTGTTGTGTAGTTTAACATTTCCATGATATAATAAATTATTTCTATGTATTACACACACACACACACACACACACACACACACACACACACACACACAAACACATCTCCCTGTCTTTTGATACTTTTATTTATTCATGATCCAACACAAAGTGAAGGTCAGGACTCTAAAGTCAGACCTGATATCTCTCTTCAAAACCAACAGTTTGAGCCTTTCTGGCTAAATAATGTGTTTTAATGTTTTCTTGTAATAAATTTTTTGAAAAACAGATTATAGTTTAATTTAAAATATCTAGGGCATTTCCAAACATATAATTTCTACTGCTCTGCTCACCTCTGCTATTCACATAATTTATTGATTTACTTTTACTGAATTTCTGATATCATTAAAATGTATATTAAAATCTCAAACAGGTAGAACTGGACATAATTAAACTGGAAATGAAAACTATGTGAAATGTGAAAAAAGGAAAAATATCTGTTCCTGCGTTTTTGTTGCGCGCTCTGCTCTGCTCCAACACTCCGGTGTTTTGCATAAAGGAAGTGACGTTAAACCGCGCGACCTCGGCGTGAGAGTGTCTCGGAGAGCAGAGACACACGCTGCCGAGTTGGGTGCGCGCGCGAGGGAAGGAGTGAGTGTGTGTGTGTGTGTGTGTGTGTGTGTGTCTGAGTGACTGTGTGCGTGTGTACGCGCGCCGGCCCGCAGTCCAGACAGATCTCCGAGACCCAGGTGTGTCCACACACTACAGCTTCAGGACATCAGACAGAGTAACCTGCACAGTACCATACTGTGGATGCTGTGTGTGGGAGGTAGGGAGAGTGAGTGGGTATGAGAGAGAGGGAAGAGGAGTGAGAGTGGTGTTTGGTTGCTCTTCAGGAGTGTTGCTGCTGTAGGTTAAACGAGTTTAGAATATATTTTTGTGTGTTTGTGTGTGTGTGTCTGCTGTCTTACTGTACTTATTCAGACTGTTTGCGTGGAAGAGAGGAGATACTGGAGATCGGTTAAGTGAGAGTGGCGTTTGGTTGCTAAGCAGGAGTGTTGTAGGTTAAACGAGTTGGTGTAGGTTAAACGAGTGTGTGTGTGTGTGTGCGCCAGTTTAACTGCAGCTCTGCGGAATACTCTACTGATATTGTGTTTGTGTGTGTGTGTGTGTGTGTGTGCGCTTGCATGCTCTGTGTTAGTTAAAATGTGCTGTTGTCTGGTGTGAGTGGTGTTAAAGACAGGGCTGCAGGAGAGATGTTCAGCTGATGGGAGTGTGTTCAGCTGAAGTGACTCTGTTGTGGTTCCTGTCAGTCTGAGAGCGAGACCCTCTGTCACTCTGAGCTCAGACTGACCCTCGTTGAGGAGAGGCGGTTGGGAGTGCCATGGCAAAAGCGGAGTCCCGGCGGAGCTCTGCTGTGCTGCTGTCCGGCAAGTCTGGAGCGGAGGAGCAGCTGAACGGCGCGGCTGAGCTGACCGCCCCCGGAGCCAGGACCACCAAACCGGCGAGCACGCGGGAGACCCCGGGCCGCCGGACCACCGAGAGCGAGGTGTTCGATGACGGCACTAACACGTTCTTCTGGTAAGAGAGCAAAACGTTAGCAAAGACTCGAGCCTTCTGAGCCCTGTCTCTTTCAGCACGGGAGCTCAACTCAGTGATGATAGATAGTCTGAGAGAGATAACAAAAGGGGGAGAGACAAATAGGAAGAAAGAAATACTGAGAGGGAGAGAGACAGATGGTGAGAGAGACATAGTAAGTTCTCAATTAGAGGGGTGGACCCCACGTTTGTCACACTTGACAGTCTGACACAAATAGGGCAATAGGCCTATCTGACACAAATAGGTCTATTGCCCAGTATATCCAAGACTGACATAAGGTACTGCTAAATGTACAGGTGTTTAGAATATCATCTGAGATGTAAGGGTGTGGTTTGTCTAAACTTTTTGCCTTGACCCCATTAAAGTGCACAGTCAGCCTTAGTTTTCAGAATGCAGGGCAGGAGCTCCCCCCAATCTGTGCTCATTTTTAGAAATATAATTGTGCAACTGCATTCCTGGTGGTTTGTGCAAGAACCATTAATATGTAATTCTGACCGAAAACATAACTGGTCTGACCACATACTAGTACGTGTTTAAAAGCAAGCTTTTATTGACTTCAGATGAAACATCCAGGACCCGTTCAGCCTTAGATGGTTGCTCTGCTGTCTGTCGCCTCAGCAGAAAGAGCAAGCTCAGATCCATTAAAGACTTTAAGCTGTACGAATGCAGACTAGGAAAGAGGGGGCAGGGAATGAGGCAAGTGCAATCAGCATGCTATAAACATGAGTCTTATAGTTCGCGTTGTTAATTTATTTATAAAGCAGACTCAAATGACAGAATGACTTTGAAAATATTTTAAAGACATCATCTCCTGACTGACTGCATGCTTGTGAAACAGCCCTGCCTCTCCTGGAGGTGGGTGTGAAATAACAATGCATGCACTGTGTGCGAGTCAATCAGTGCCTCTGAGGGCCTGCACCCGCTGAACAGGTTATGAGATGAGGTAAAACGGTGCAGTACTTCGATCTGAGGTCTGAGACAGTGGGACCTGGTGAGGTTTACAGCCTTTCTGTATGTAGTGCTTGATGACTGCAGCCATGCACTTTAATATGAACTAAACAGTTGAATTTCTGCAAAACATGACAATCAATCAGCCCCTCTCTTTCGTTCCCCCACTCTCTCTGTATCTGCCTCTCTGTCTCTCTCTGTCTCTCTCTGTCTCGCTCTCTCTGTCTCGCTCTCTGCAGGAGAGCACACACCCTAACTGTGTTGTTCATACTCACGTGTGCTTTGGTTTACGTGACCCTACTGGAAGAGACGCCACAAGACACAGCCTACAACACTAAGAGGTGAGTATAAGTGCGTCTGTGCAACACAGGCCCTGTTTAAAGCTTGAAGTGTATGTAAACACTTACCCTGTTAGAGGGCATAATTCTCATTGTGTCGGTGTGACCCTGACCTGCCTGGAGGACAGAGTACCAACAGGCCAGTTTGGTTGGTTGCATTTCTCTGAACCTTAGATAGCAGAAGGCATGTAGTCACTCAAATTATCCACGTTGTTAGCCCAACGCTGCCCTTGACTGTAGGCGGAGCTAAAAGTGGCGTGGACAGAAATAGGATGAGTAGGCAGGGCTGGGTGGGGCTGGGTGTTCTCATCAGAAAGTGGCTGCTGCTTAACAGGATTATCTGTGGTCAGCGTCTGCTATAGATTACCGAGTTCAGAGGACTGTGCTGTAAAACTGGCCTCGCGATCTTGCATATGCAGTGGTGCATGTCCTATAAAACCTTGTTTACCTGTAACATGTTGATTATTGTTTGTGAATAACAGCATACACAGTAAAGGTCTGTGGTGTTACGCCTCGCTAAACCGTTTCATGGCCTGAAACAACATGAGTAATGACGAGCAGCTGTTATTTTGTGCTCTGGATGCTGAAAAAATGTCATGCTTGTAGGAAAACCCTCACTGCAGTTTATCGCAAATACCAACTGATGAAAAGTAACAGAATGACTTTATTTGGAACACACAGATTGCTCATGAATGCAGTTTCATTGTATACCCCTCAGGGCATGCGTGAACACATGCGTAAACACCACTGTGCTCTCAGCTATAATTTCTATTTAATATCTATTTCTATCTAGCAGTGTGAACATATCTGTGTTTCAGAGGGATAGTGGCAAGTATTCTGGTGTTCCTGTGCTTTGGAGTAACACAAGCCAAAGATGGTCCTTTCTCCCGACCACATCCAGGTAAGAGCAGTACAGGACGTCTGGGACAGATTTTATCAGAGGTGAAATGAAGTTTTTGAGCTGATGCCAGTAACCAGAATCTGATGATGCCCATGTGTACATGTTTATTATAGAACATGGTGCTAAAGCTAATTTTATTAGCATTAGAGAAATATTTAAGGGTCGCTTAATTTACAGAAAGAATAAAGTGTGCAGCTGTCCTAAATGGTCTGCTTTTCTTAAGTGTAATAAGTATCACATATCACTTTAATATCAGTCAAATCTAAACATCTGTCTGATGCTCATTAATTTTGATCTGTTTCTTTACAAAAGAGCTCCACTTAGTCTGCTAATCTCTCTATGTAATTTGACGTTTACACGTTTCCAGTGCTGTTTACAGTCTTGTATTTTCTAGATACGAGACTCCTATTTGATACTTTTTTGTTTTGAAGTTTTCCTTCACATAGTCATTGTTCTGCCTACAGCTGGAAGTGTTTTCGCTAGGAGATCTGATCAGGACTGATTGCAGGGTTTCTCTGAAACACTATGCGCTGTCGTTTAGTGTTCTTCCGTAAGCAGTAGCAGGAAGAACTACCAACCTGTACATGTGTCAGTGAGTGTGATTTTAAAAGCAAACTCGCTGAGCTTGCTGGACGAGTCGGTTCTGCTGCCACTCCGCCTGTCGTCTAAATTAATGTATGTTATTCAGAGACTCTTGAACGACCAGTTACTCTCGGGTGATGCATCTGTTTTCTCCTCCGACCAATTGTTTTTTACTGTTGGCGAATGGGCAGGGAGAACCTTCTCAAACCTGTTTTTAGCAATACTAAAGGGATCCAGAGATCCAGTGTAGTGCACTTTTTCCTGCTTGGGAATTCCTGAGAGAAGAACAGAGTGTAAAGCCCCAGAGTCACAGACTGCTATGGGTGATGAGTGGAACCCCGGTCCCCAGGGCCAGAATTAGGACTTACTTCGAGAGTTGAACCAAGTAACATGGCAACAGAGCAGCCCAGGCGAACCAGCTCAGGAGATACAGTTATTGAGCCTTAGAGGAATTTGTTCAGGGAATTGATAGTGAGGCATAAAGCAGTCAGTCGGGCTTGATATGATTTTAATAGGCAAAGTCCTAATTTGGGTTTTTAATATTAAAATATTTTTAATATTTATCTTAAATAAACAATATATATTATCTGCGATTCTGCAGTGTCCAACTGGCCGCTCTACTTAAATAAATAAATAAATAAATAAATGTGTGTGTATATAAATAGAGTGGCCAGTTGCACTGTATGTATGTATGTATGTATGTATGTATGTATGTATGTATGCATGTTCCAAGAGCACCCGTGTATAGTGAAAAACCAGATAGTTGTGATGTGGTAACCCTAAATATGCCCACAAATATGCTCCCAGAACACTTAATTTTAAACTCTGCTTAATACAGTAACCTTAAAAAAGACATAAAGGTGACCCGGTATTTGTACTGTATAGGTTACACGTAACTCCCGCTGTGCTAGAATGTAATTACCGATGTTACCCCTGTATAGACTGTAATGTAATTCACACATTCATGTTTTCTTTGTTATAAGCAGGTAAATACTGTAATAAATTCATTTAAACTTGCAGTAATACAAATACAGGACTTTTAGAAGAACAAATTGAAAAACACGTGAACACTTGAGGCACTCCACAGTGGAAACTTTGGACTGCAGCGTCACATGGCATCAGCAGCAAGGAGAAATAAATAGCATTCTCTGATTGGCTACTTTCAAGCATCCTGCCTGAATAAAGCGGTGTTCTCGACAGTACTCAAAAATGTATAGTTATATTTTATTTGGAAATGTAGCCGAATGTACATTAATATTTGCGTTGCAAAAGTAGCAAATTATATTTTTCGTAATAATTTAGTGCTAAAGTGCATGAAAAATTAATGCGCTGTGACGACCAGGCCTCATCCGCCCCGCCCCTTCGTTCTTGTGCTGTTTGTTTGGATGTGGCGGCTCATTTCATTCATGTATAATAATCATTACAGACTTTCATCATCTCCCTCCATCTCTCTTCATCAGTTTTTGCACTGTTCATATGCAGTACTGGACACAGCAATCAAAAATATGACCTAGTATGCTGAAGGGAAAAATACAGTTTATAGTCAGTTTATAACCCTGACAATGATGAGAAATAGGCCAATAATATGGAGGAGCAAAACAAGTACATGTGCGAAACAAAAGTAATGATTAAAAGAGCTTTTAATATATGAAATCAGTGTCCAACGTAAGACGGCACAGATAAACCAGCTTCCCTAACGCTAGCTAGCACTGGATCCCAACCTTGCAACAGGCAATGATTTAATTGAAGAAAAGTCATCAAATTGCAATCGCAATATGTAGCTGTAAAATCACAGTACTGCTATCTTGTCCATGTCACACAGATCTAGTGCCTTTATATCAAAGATAGGCCATGAGTAGTTATGGGCAAGTTGCTGAGATATTCTATGTATTAATATGAAGTAAAAAGTCTGAGGGTGGTTGATGATATAAGTAGTGTAAAGAAGCATCACTAGCAGAGCTTAGCAAACATTAGCATTATTTTAATGCTAGAGAAGAAAACATGCATAAAGTGATTTATCAGTAAAGCAGTTTCTCTCTCTCTCTGCAGTCTAAATATATGTAGTTTAGCAAAAAATTGACAATTTACAGCAAAAAGCAATGATTGTTGTGTTACAAATGTGCATATCTGAGCAGCACTGACAAGGGCCAAATCATCATGGCCTGGTTACTGGGTCCTAACCTCAAGGCTTGTGCGTCTTTTTTTCTCTCTTGTATTTTCTCCGTGTGAAAGGCAGTTTTTTGGTTCCATTTTTCTTTAAAAGTTCTTTTTGTTTTTGTTACTCTTGACTTGACCATGGTCCTATTTAGTGGTTCGCCCATACCTTCTATAGTGTAAAGGTATTAGTTGTATGGTGCACATGTGAGTAGAATTGGTTGGTAATGTATGCCTTCTCTCTTTTCAGCATATTGGCGCTTCTGGCTCTGTGTCAGTGTTGTCTATGAGCTCTTCCTCATCTTCATTCTTTTCCAAGTGAGTCTGGAGACAATTGTTTGCACGCACACAACGTTCAGACAACATATCTAATGTCCATAACAGCTAATTGCCATCTTGTTGGTCTTAACCTTCACTATAAAATATGATTTGTAGAGCTGTATAGTTTTAATGGTGGTAGCATTTGCTAAACTGATCCTGCAATAGGCAAATGAGTTCTGTGTGCTACGACTATCTTGGTCAGATCAGGTGTTCAGAGATCCTGGGGCTTTCATATGAAAATAAACCAACTTGACAAGTGTGTTGTACTTATTTCGGTCATAATACAGAGGGTCCTGGGGCTACAACAGTCTTGGCATATGACATTTCGCTCACTCCTACAACTAGTCTGGTTGCACGTGGCGGACGTTTACGCAGAATATGCAGTAACGCGGCGTATGAGTGAGGGAGTCAAGTGTTTTTACACTCATTTTTGTCTTTTTTCTTGTTACTACAGTACAAGTACAATATGATTGTCCTTTTCCTTTTTCTGTGGCTCAGTTGTGTCTTTATGTTCCACATTCTGATTTTACAACTGTGTTAGGATCGATGAGTGTTAGGTTCCTGAGACGTGTTACATCACTGTCAAAGGAGCGGATCGGTGTGGTAACCCTAGGACCACCTGTATCTCAACATTATTGTTATAAGCTATTTTGTCCATATCACACAGTTGTCATGTGATACGTTAATGTGTAATGTTTTGCAGACTGTGCAGGATGGGCGACTATTTATGAAGTACATTGATCCAAAGTTGGGCGTCCCTCTCCCAGAGAGAGGCTATGGGGGAAACTGTCTGATCTATGATCCTGGAAATGTCACAGACCCCTTCCACAACATCTGGGTATGAATCCCCCTCACAAACATGCACTGATGCACATATGTGCTTAAGTGTCCTATTGTGCCTTATTGCCATTTTTTGTTGCAGGACAAGATGGATGGCTTTGTTCCTGCCCACTTTCTTGGCTGGTACATTAAGGTTGGTGAGCTTCTCCTTAATATCAGTCATCTATTGTGAATGTGAAAGTGAAAGTGAAAGTGAAAGTGAGTATTCGGTCATACGTGAACACACCACTGCACACAGTGTGAACAGCACGAAA
>JBBPDB010153210.1:0-14117 GCA_037974465.1 Brachypetersius altus
AATTTGACTGCACGACTTTCACTTGTATTGGAGTAACATTTGACCAGCGGTATCTGTACTTTCACTTAAGTACTGAACAGGAGTACTTTGTCCACCTCTGCAAATATCCTTTGCCTATTTTGCAGCAATAAATAGATGTTTACTCGATGTTTTCACACAAGGGCACTTAGGGCAGGCTGTAGCCGACCTGGAGGCACTTTTTTCAAATTCCACACCAGGGTTGAGCCCCCCGCGCTCCAAGCACAATTTCTCTGTAGTGCACTCTAGGAGACCTTTCCAACCAGCCCTCATTTTTATTTTTAGCCTGAGTATATCAGGGGTTATTCCCCGAAAACCTTTCACCTGGCTGCGGTGTCCCAATACTTTTGTCCAGCGACCTTCCGAGTTGCATATTTCGGCGGGAAATTTAAATTAAAGGGCGAATACAGATTTACCTTTACATTTTCTTTAAGCGGAATGCATTAAAATGAAATTAAAGTGTTCTGGGTGTATATTTGGGGGCATATTTAGGGTTTACACTATAAAAATAGGCGTAACGGAACGCAACCCTTGCAAAAAGTGAGGGATTACTGTATATTCACTCTGTATATACACACTCATTGTGTACATACATACAACTTGCCTACGTCTACACTTAGTTTCCATATAGTTTCCATATACATATATGTATATTTTACAATAAAGATGTCCATATTTATATTTCCAGATTGTACATTTTATATTGTACTGTTGGTATAGTATTTTATTCTATATTGTTTTCTTAATTTTTGCTGCTCTTAACTTTGTACTGTCCACTTTCTGCCGTGACAAAGCAAATTTCCCACTTGTTGGACTACTAAAGGTTTATCTTAAGTTATCTTAATAGGGCAAAAGGCGGAGAAACACCCTGGACAGGCTGCCAGTCCCACGGCAGACATAAAGACACATCCAGGGCAAGATAGTTTCCCTAATTCACCTAATATGCATGAATTTGGACTGTGAGAGGAACCTGCCAACGTTCTTGCTGTGAAAAAAATGACATGGTAGCAATGATGTAGAAGAACCTCATGCCAATTTGCTTGCTTTAGATGCAAGCATGTAAAATGTTTCTACTTGTCAAATAACTGCTTTCATTTATTCAGCGGAGTCACAGTTGGCTTTTCAGAGCGATAAGTAAAGTGAATACCTTCCATAGCACAAGCCTGATTAAGGTTATCTCCGTCCTAAAGAAGCTAAATTAAGCAACATATTAAAAAAGGGTCCAAAAAGGGTCCTTTACAGCCTCACTGTAAAAGAGTCATGTTCTCCCCCTAAATAACCCTTCTACATGCACAGTTTCTGCAGTATTTCAGAAAGAGCCTTCATATAATGCAATAGTTAAATGGCAAAATGAAAAATTTAAGAGTGTGTTTTGGAAAGAATATAATATACTTCAGAAAATGCAACAGGTTTGTACGGTCTGACAACAGAGTTCATCCCCAGGGCATAATAACTTTTTTTATTTCTGTACTGTAATATAACACTTATAAAGCTCCTCTACTTTGTAAGCTTGTGCTCCCCTGCTGGTGTGGGCATATTGACCTCTGACTGAGCAACTCTCCACACAAGAACAGAAATTGCCCTCAACTGTACAAATGAAAGACAGATCAATGAACTGCAATTCAAGAGCAATCTGACCTTTGTTCTCCATTCTAATGGAATGTGTATGCGGGTAGAAGAGTGGATGCTGATGGAGTATATAAAGTTTCCACATCACAGAGCGTGTCATTAACTAAACCTCCTTCCAGTGAGACAAAGAGATAACCGCATATACCACAGCTGTTGACATTATTGGAACGCTCAATTCCACTTTTGATGATTTTGATTTTGACTTAGAGAGAACTTTCGCATCTCTCTCTAGCTGTTTATTTTTCAAGGATTTGTTTTAGGTATTTTTGCAGCATGTCCAGATTAGTGTAAGGGTGATACTAAAATGTGGATTTTGGTACCAGAAGCACTGTGGCTCTTCAAGATTAAAAACGAAGCCTCAAGGAACGGATTTATATAAGTATTTTTACAAACAGACATATGATCTAAATTCATTTTCAGTTTCACCGTGAATATGTATATAGGACAATGATTGCTTTTCCAATGCATCATGGATGCAACAGGGCTTGAATACTAGAAATTAAGCTGCATTCCATTAAAAGTGGTGACACTTAAACTTTATATTTCAATGGGATTGTTAAGTAAATTTGAAACACGAGTGCCTAAACATAAATACATTGCAAGTAATGAGATGTTAAGGATGTGACCAAGAAGAAAGCAGCTGTGTGGCTGTATCACCCAATTACTCTACTTTATATTACGCCGGCTCAAAGCAATGCAAAGATTTTCTTTGTTCTCTGTGTAACCTGAAAAACTAACACATCATGACCTGAAAAAACTGTCCATGTGTTTAGTGCAGGGGTTGGCAACCCGTGGCTCTGGAGCCGCATGCGAGCAGCTCCCTGTGGCTTTTGAAAATAATTTAACACTAAACGGCTGTGTGCGTCAATTGATGCAGTTTTGCACAAGACACAAATGTCCAGTGGACTTTGGACCCAGGGCTCGTCATACAGCACCAGTCGCATACCAGAATCAAAATCGTAATCAGAATTGCATTTATTGGCAGAGTATGTGAGTGAACACATACAAGGAATTTGATTGTGGTCGAGGGTGCCTCTCAAGCACAACAGTATAAAACAACAAAAATATGTAAAAATACATTTGTACATGTGCCTACACCACACCCCTATGGCTCTTACAGAGCATACTCACTGCTCCAAAAGGCCAACAGACGCTATTTTGAGTCTGATGAAGTTTCATCAATTGACGCTGTCAGCTGTTCTAGGTGTTAAGTTTTATTTTTATTCATTGTTTTTTTTTATTGTAGTTCGAAATCTGGAGATTGTGATCTTGTAACATTAAAAAACATTACAATACATAATTGTGTGGGTTGTTTTTACAGAGTTCTAAACGTTCAAAATTTCACAAGCAACGTACTAGCCTAGTTTTTATAAATAGCATGAAAGTAAAAAACAATATATGCAATAGATGTCACAAAGGATTTGTGGCTCCTGGGTTTTACTCTTTTGTGGAAACCGGGTCCAAATGGATCTTTGAGTGGCAAAGGTTGCCGAACCCTGGTTTAGTGTTACTCATAGCTAATTAGCATGAAGAGGGAGTCTCCATTACTTATTTGACATGAAAAGTTAATTTTAAAGCTGTGCTTTTTGAGAAGTTGCAGGCAGCAGCTGATATTTGTGATGTCTGTCCTTCTATGAAGAGAATTGTGAAGCAAAATAGTCATGTTTGTGTGCCTCTGATTCACCACACGTAACTTGCAAGCTCCAAAAGCAGAATGCAATAGAAGGTAAGTGGATGTTTTCTTTAGACATTACATTTTCACAAAAATGAAGTTGGACCTGTTTACATTTTTGGTAATATTACATACTTTTAGTGGTATTATGCAGAGAAATACTAGACCAGACTCAGTCTGGTCAAGTGTTTATAGCTGCCAAATAACCAATTACCCTGAAGATCACTTAATAGATCTTACACAATTCCTTTCTGATTTGATCAGATCTGAACTGTTATTGTAGATATACATTCAGTATAGATACATATTCGATTTATGTGACCATGGCACTCAGTGGCCTTACTAATCAGCCATAGCAGATCTACTGATCATAGCCGAAAACATTACAGAAATTGCCAGATAATAAGAAGATACATGTGTCTGCAAAACTCCTGTAGTCTTTCAGAAGACAACTATAAAAGAGGAGGCAATACTAGTAGAAAGTGATCAAAACTGCAGGTAATTCGGGATGCACTGCAGCTGTAGATGTGGCATGCAGGGTAAACAGAGACAGGTCACTAGTGCAACTGCAGCATGGAAAGTGGTGAGAGCAGCTCAGGGCTGTTTGGTCATTTCAGTCTGGCCTTTGTGGGAGCAGGGCAGTAGCTATAGGAACTGGAACAGTGCAAGGACACAGCCCCGCCACTTAAAAAGGTCAGGCAGAATATACATGAGCTTGGTTTTACAATGTAGAGAGCTTGAGCACACAATGGCTGTGTATCAGCACCTGGATTTTAATGCTTAACACTCAGTATAACTCATCACCATTGCATTCACTTTTTTACATACAATGAAAATGACATGGCCACTGGAAAAACAGGGGTGAGTGGCTATTTGACCCACCACTGCTTTTCAAATTACTACAGAAATGCTCTACCACTTTTGAGCAATGTCAGTGGAAGAAGTCCCTAACTACCAGGCCACCAGCTACCCATAGTTGTACTCACTGACAGGCCACAAACGCAGGGCAGGGCAGGGCTAGGGCTAGGGCAGAAACTAATACCAAAACACAAGACACAGGGTGAGTATGTGGCACAATCAGGCACAATGCAGGGGCAGAATAAAACAAGGGTATTATTTTCTAGTTATTAAAAACAGACTTCTATGACTTGAAGCCTATCAGCTGAAATGAAAAAAAAAAAATCAATTAATAGATTCACAATAGCATTGGTTGAAAGTCTGTTGTCATTTGCTGGCCTCGATGTCTTTTGACAGTCAGAATTGTGTCCGTCGCGAGTTCCAATAGCTTTTCCAGTTGTTCTGAACCAATACATTTTCTCCCGATCACTTTTGACCAATAGCAATGGTTCAAATAACGAGAATAACATAATTCTGTAAAGTTTATATCAACAGTGATGAAATTCTGGTACTATTTTACACAAATATTGCTATATCTAACAGGACTTTCCATACTGCATCCATGCTGGCTGAATTGTAGTAGACATGAATACACACACAAATATACTGATGTGCCAGTTGCAAAAAGGTGAAAAATCAGAATCACAGTAAGTGTTACTCATAGTATAATAACTCTAGCACCCCCAGCACGTTTTATTTCTCTTTCTGTCTCGTTCCTGCTCGCAACCTATAAATTTAATATTTCAGCATTGCTTTCCTGGAACTGTTTGAAAAGGTTGACATGGGAGAATGTGATAATACATAAAAGATGAATCGTTTTGTTTTGTGTAATGCACAATAGAAAAAAGCCCTCTGGTTAGATGGCTAGAGACTTGGGTTAGCGATGAGTGATGAGTGCAGAAAGATCTCCTGCAGCTTACATTGCCTTAGGACACCATGTTATACAGCCATATACACGGCCTGGTTTCACTGTTCCTGTCTCTACTGTTGTGGATATTTGTGGGGGCTGATGAGCTGATAAGCTTAGCATGGAACATGCCAGCAGGAAAAAAAAGCCAACGGCGAATAAAAAAATCCTCCTTAAGCCTGTTTTATTCAATTAGAAGGAGGCCAAAGCAACAGCTTCTTATGTTTCATAGTCCATAAATTGCTGTCCATGGCCCTGTACTGCTGTGAGAGGAGGTCAGACACTATGAATAAATGCTGAATACTCATGCTGGGCTACAGAAAAAAAAAAAAGACTCACATCAGATAAATGGCCAGTCTCTTACAGCATGCCAAATTAGAAAAGCATGGATTGAACTGCATGGATTTCTAATCTGTGCATCACTGCACATGAGAAAACAGTATGAAGGTGACAAGAGGCATTGAGTACAATCATAAGAGCATGAGCAATCATAATTGCTGATTTAAGTGGATTCGTATGATGCTCAGAGTGACCTGGGTGTTTAACAATCGATAAAAAGACTAGATAAAAATGCATACATACAGTATACTAAGCTGAGTGCTGTGTAAAAGTAAAAACAGGAAGCAAAACAGGAAAGAAGATCGCTCCTATTGAATTTTTCCTATCACTCACCAGAAACTTCAAAAGTGTATTTAATCACAGAGCCATTAGGAACTCCATATGAATGCATTTAGTATCTCTCATCTGTCTCTCTCTCTTGCTCTCTCTCTCTTTCTGGGACAGGCGCCAGGCACTCTCTCTAACTGCATGCCTCTCTTCCAATTCCAACGGAATACATTATGTATCTGTTTAAAAATCTAGGCTTCTCTAGAGTGGTGATCAGCGCACACAGCCTAAGCAAACAGACTCTGATAGATATTGCTCATGTCAGCTCTGTGTGGAGACATGCCCGTATTTGTTGCGATGACATGCAGCAGCAACACAATTTTTACATGAAGATCGGAGAAAGGCATACAGGCAATTTCCCTCTGCTCCCGCTAACCTTCACAAAAGAACACCATCTATATAAGAGCAATGAAATGAAAAGAATGGAACAAAGCAGTGTCATTTTTATACCAAAGGGCAAATCTAAAGAATGTAGAACCATGAAGAAAGAGATGTTAACAGGAAGTAGGAAAAGCGAAGATGGATGGATGGATGGATGGATGGGTGGGTTGACAAATAGATAGAAGGATAGATAGATGAAAAAACACAAAGACAGATGGTTAAGTGTATTATCATGTACAGCAATTACCATAATGCTGTAAACAGGCCTCAAAAATGACATGCATAGAAGCGTATATGCAACTACAATATGTATTTCCGTGAGAAAATGTGAAATGTGATTGCATGGTTGCTATAAAATTAGTATTTGGAGACACCCAAACATTGGTTTTATTGGCCAAAAATTTTTTTCATGCAGATTTGAACCCTACTTGACTTATTGACTGTTTGCCATGTTTCTCAAAACATTCCAGTACATTTTTGGGCCATTCCACCGAATGGGTGCCATTTCTGTCTGGTTTATTGATTTATTAGTGTGAATATTAGTCAGTGTAATACTATTCAACTTTTAATGGCAAGCACCTGGTGGCCAGGCCTATACCCATGGGGCCCGGGCGGGCAAAGCCCGAAGAGATGACATGGGTCCCCCTTCCAATGGGAGTGGTTGGACTCTCTTCCACTCTGGAGTTGCCCATGGTGAGAGGCTTCAAGTAGATAGGGCATACATATTGCCCCCCAGCTTGCTGCCTGTACATTGGGGTTTACCCCAGTGGACAAGAGGGTAGCCTCTCTTCGCCTTAGGGTGGGGTTACGGATCCTGACTGTTTGTGCTTATGCGCCAAACACCAGTTCAGAGTACCCACCCTTTTTAGAGTCCTTGGAGGGTGTGCTGGAGATCACTCCTTCTGGGGACTCTTGTTCGAGAGGAGCCAGATGAGGTGGTTCGGGCAACTGGTCAGGATGCCTCCTGGACGCCTCCCTCGGGAGGTGTTTTCTGGGCACGTCCCACTGGGAAGAGACCTTGGGGAAGACCTAGAACAGGCTGGAGAGACTATGTCTCTCGGCTGGCCTGGAAACGCCTCGGGATCCCCCTGGAAGAGTTGGACGAAGTGGCCAGGAAGAGAGAGAAGTCTGGGTTTCCCTGATCAGGCTTGTTGCCCCCGCAACCCAACTCCGGATAAGCGGGAGAACATGGATGGATGGAATTTTACAGTTGAAATTACTGAATTTGTTGGGATTTAAGATCAGTTTCACAATGTGGATACCATACTTACAGGGTGCCAATCCAAGACTAAGTGCTGCAGAAAAGCAGCAACGCTATCGTGCGCGATGTGATGCTGACCCAGAGAGGAGAGAAAGATATTTAGAGAAGGAACGAGAAAAATACAGGGAGGACCTAGAATCAGGCAGGAAGAACAGGATCAATAATTAAGTGAGAGAAAAGCACAGACGACACAAAAAGTGGAGGGAAACATACCATAGATTATGTATAAAACTCTGTTCATTCCTGTTACTTGATTAGTTTTCTTAAAAAAATAAAGGTAAACTACTTATCAATTATGTTTGGTCCATCATTTATCCATTGTTTGGTCCATCTTCGACTTAGAAACCTTATAAAAGATTAAATAAAGCTGCCTGAGATTGTGCTATTAGATTCAAAGTTGAAAAAAGAAAATGAAGTTTAATTTGGAAGAGTTACAACAAGCAAATGGCACCCATTTCATGGAATGGCCCTTTTGCAGTGTTACAGAACAAATCATTCTGCTGAAAGAGGCTGCACTGCATTATTACTGTTGTTTTTGTCAATACCTGGTGCTTACGAAACAACTGAGGACACTCCAATGTCCAACTGTATATATATCCAGTGTCCGTATACAGCAATCTCCGGCTTTTCGTGGGGGTTATGTTCCAAGAGCACCCGCATATATTGAAAAGCCACGTTGTTGTGGTTTTGTTAAATATAATAGCTAAAAATGTGTATTTTTAATAGTATAAACCCTAAATATGCAGAGCTTACAAATACTAAATAAACATGAGAAATTTGGCTGGGGGTTGGGGGTTGGGGGTTAAAAAAAATATAAGGACAAGACACAGAGCAACCATGCTCCAGCAGGCTGCTGCTTCTTCTTTTTATACCGGTTGACAACTTTTCAGTGTATTAACACCACTGCTGGACTGGTGGTGGTAATAGGGTTCGGTTGTCAGAAAATCTGCGAATGCCGATGTGCGGAAAATTGAGGGGTTACTGTACATCCACTCTGTACATAAATGCATATAGTCAATTAAATTAATGTGTACATACAATACATATTCTACAGGTTTATACAGAGGATAAAATAAGTATTAAATACGTTACCAATTTACTAAGTAAATACATTTCTAAAGGTGCTATTGACATTCACCAGATGTTGGTAACAACCCACCCAAACCACACATGCAAAGAAATCAAACCACAGATGTCCATAAATTAAGTTACGTGTATTAAAATGGAATGAAACATGGAAAAAGTATTGAACACACTTGCTGAAATTTATTTAATACTTCATACAAAAGCGTTTGTTGGTGATGACAGCGTCAAGATGTCTCCTGTATGCAGAAACTAGTCACAATCATTGCTCAGGTGTGATTTTGGCCCATTCTTCCTCACAAACTGTCCTAAAATCCTGAAGGTTCCATGGGCCCCTTCTACGAACTCAGTTCTTTCCATAGATTTTCTAAAGGATTCAGGTCAGGGGATTGACTGGGTTTTAGTTTCTTTTGGAAAGCAAAATTAGTTTCCTTGACTGTGTGTGTGGGATCATTGTCTTGTTGAAACGTCGTTTCATCATCATCATCCTCCTGGTAGATGGCAGCAGATTTTTATCAATGTCTCAGTATATTTTTCCATTCATCCTTCCTTCACTAAAATGAAGCGTGCCAGTGCTGTATGCTGAAAAACAGCCAATGATGGTCCCACCTCCAAACTTCACTGCTGGTATTATGATTTTGGGGTGATACATCCAAAGAGTTAAATGGGCTTCAGCAATTGAGTCTTTTGTGGTGAGAGTGCATATAGATGATTAGATTAGATTACATTCAACTTTACGGTCATTACACATGTACGAGTACAAGGCAACGAAATGCAGTTTAGGTCTAACCAGAAGTGCAATAAGCAGCAAGTGCAGGATAAAGGTATGAGTTATAAGTTATGAGTATACGTAAGGTGATATGTACAAGAAGAATAATATTTACAGATAGATGTACAGTAGTATGAACATAATTTACATAACATACAGTATGAATATGAATGTATGAATGTGAAGCCAATGTTCAGAAATGTTATATCACAAAAAATAAATACTAATTATTATTTCTGATGATTAAATTTGACCAGTCAGAGACCTTTTGCTTTCCACATTTATCTGCTTAAAACACGCCAATGTCAAGAACTGACTATTAACTTTCTGCCCACCCCCCACCCCCAGTTTAATGCAGACCCCACAATAACACGAGTACTGCAAATATCCTTCACCTTTTTTTGCTTTTTTGTGGCAAAAAAATCTATAGTATTTCTTTTCTGGATGTTTTCACACAAGGGGACTCGTTAACCAGTGTCCGATTACTTTTGTCCTGTGACATTCCAAGTTGCATATCTCGGCAGGGAAAGCACTCAAACACTTCAAACTCCACAATTCGGTAGATCTCCAGGAGACTTTTCAATCGAGCCCTCATTTGTATTTAAAGCCTCGGTAGATCAGGGGTTATTTGCCGAATACTGTTCATCTCGCCACGGTGTCCCAATTCTTTTGTCCCACGACCTTCCAAATTGCATATCTTGGCAGGGAATTTAAATTAAAAGAAGAGAATACGGGTTTACCTTTACATTTATTTAAGGGTAAAGTATTAAACTCAGCTTAAAATGAAATTAAAGTGTTCTGGGAGCGGATTTGGGGGCAGATTTATGGGTTACTCTATAAAAATAGACATTTTAGGCATTTTTAAATCAAAACATAACACAGCATTTTTTCACTACATGCGGGTGCTCTTGGAACGTAACACCTGCGAATAGGATTACTGTATATCCTCTCTTTGACAGGCATCATTGCAACAAAATAATCCACATTATGTTTTTATCCACCTTACCTACCAGCTGATTCAAAGTCATAGAACAACAAGATGTTAATTGATTATGTTTAGTGAAAGTAGTTATGCTTAATGTTTGGGATCCATAACTGGAACCTGAAATGCATTTTCAAACACTTTGCATTTTAGTAACTTATGTAGAAGAATTTGCTTTTGAACAGTGAAAGTATAAAAATGAGTAGAAACAACATTTTGATGCATATTAGGCTGAGAATTTCTCAGGATGCCAGTAACTGTTACACATGTGGTTTAGTTAAAAACAGTGCCCATCCCCATAGTGGCGTTCGTATGTAGGGTCGGATGAGTTTTACCGCTCTTCCTAAAGTGCCTGTGAGGATGTGCCAGACCTGGAGAGTGTTACTCACCTCCCCTTGACCTCACCAGCGGTCTTCATGCCAAGCCATGGTGATGGGCATCAGTGCACGCTGCTCTTTCCAGGCCACAACTGTAAATGCGAAAATGTTCCTAAACGGCCAGATATAAATAAAATCATGTTGGAAAGTGTTTATTTTGGGCTTCAAGGCCAGATCGCAGCTAGATAAGCTCGGGACTGAGTTCAAAGCCTTCAAGACATCAGCAATGCTTTCATGAACGCCTGTGGAAACACACAGCTGTCAGAGAAGAATAAAACACAATGTTTATCTGGTCAGAGCGAAAGAATCTGTACGATGGATTTTAAAAGCACGAAAGTAAAAGAGCAATAATTTGAAAGCCGTATGGAACCACATTCTCGAGTGATCTCAAGAGTTCCTTTAACTCATTTAACACATTTAACTATTTAACTCATTGTGTGTGTTTGGGAGCAGTGTGAGGAGCAGAGTGTGTGGAGGGGCAGTGTGTGTGGAGCAGTGTGTGAGGGAGCAGTGTGTGAGGGAGCAGTGTGTGGGGGAGCAGTGTCTGATGGAGCAGTGTGTGTGGGGAGCATTGTGTGAGAAAGCAGGGTGTGTGAGAGCAGTGTGTAGGGAGCAGTGTGTGTGGGGGAGCAGTGTGAGGGGGGAACAGTGTGTGGGGGAAACAGTGTGTGGGAAGCATTGTGTGGGGGAGCAGTGTGTGTGACAATGTACTGGCAGACAAAGAATGTTTTTCAAAGTAAGTGCATCACATTCCCTGAGTAAATGTGCGAATGTTGGTATCAATAAAAAAAATATCAACCACAGAATCAGCTCCTACAGCCCTGTGGCCTCTCAGGTCTGATGTGATGGACGTTTAGGACTTTAGTGAAGGTCTCAGAGGGCAGGTCTGAGGCTGGGAGGCCACACGATACATATCTTAGAGAAATATCTATGGTTCTGCAGAACCAACTTAACCAACTAAAGGATTCTTCATTGTAAACTTTTCAGTAGCGTGGAGTCAGTTGTCATGGAAACCACACATTTCCCTGGACTGTAACAACAGACAACCTTTAACTCAGTTATAATAAAAACTGGCAGTTTCTGCAAGTACTCCTTTCTGCAGTGTTTTTTGGAACCAGCCTCAGACCTCCAAACACTCTACTTTGAGTAAATTTGACAACGCCAACTGTTCTCAACAACAAAATGTCCATGAGGCAACAGTTCGCACCCTATTTTCTAACCGACAGCGAAAACTCCTGCAGCTTCATTTCAATCCACCCATTATGCACGAGTTCATGCTCTCAGGAGTTTCTCTAAGAGCTTTCTCTCTCGTTTTTGTGCTCAGACCTTTTCGATGCCAACTTAAACAAACCTGTAGGTTTAATGTAACATGGAAAGGGTCTCCAGAATGACACAAACCATGAGTCCAGTTGACTGAATGAATCACTCAGGAGTCGTGATTTGTGTTGTTGGTTTGTTGTGAAGGTCCTGGGTTGATGAGGGCCGTTGCTATGGAGGTCAAACTCTGACCCCCCTGAGCAGCTGCAGAGCCAGAGCAAGCTGAGGGAGCGACTGAGTGCTCACAACATCGGCGCCTCAGATTTACAGGATCAAGTAGTGCAAACTCAGTGATACTATTATACTGGTTACATTGTCAGTATTATTGCTGCAGTCAGTCAGTATTATTACTGCAATCGGTCAGTATTATTACTGCAGTCGGTCAGTATTATTACTGCAGTCAGTCAGTATTATTACTGCAATCAGTCAGTATTATTACTGCAGTCAGTATTATTACTGCAGTCAGTCAGTATTATTACTGCAGTCAGTCAGTATTATTACTGCAATCAGTCAGTATTATTACTGCAGTCAGTCGGTATTATTACTGCAGTCAGTCAGTATTATTACTGCAGTCAGTCAGTATTATTACTGCAATCAGTCGGTATTATTACTGCAATCAGTCAGTATTATTACTGCAATCAGTCGGTATTATTACTGCAATCAGTCGGTATTATTACTGCAATCAGTCGGTATTATTACTGCAATCAGTCAGTATTATTACTGCAGTCAGTATTATTACTGCAGTAAGTCAGTATTATTACTGCAGTCAGTCAGTATTATAACTGTCTTGAGAACGAGAGACACACTTACTATCAAAAAAAAATCTTTTAAATACTTTGCTTAAGTGCCTACGTCTGTTGAATAGCACTGTATATTTAACAAAAATAACACAGAAGCCTCAATAACTACATACATACATATTACACATTTGTACTCACTCAGCATTTCACACCTCCAGTTTGGACATTTTACTGCAAATGTTCTGTTTTGGTTTTTTTTCTCTATTAAAGCTCCTTGCAGAGCTACACTTTCTCTCAGACCCTCAGTACTGAATCGTCTCTTCAAAGTGGAAAAATGTGCAGAAGCACTAGAGGGTATTTTCTAACCTAGATGTTGGAACATTGCTGTGAGGAATTGACAGACAGGTGTCATTAATAATAACAGCAGAACTGCACATTTCGCAGAGTAATTGTTTTTTTCACCCCAAAAATTGCACGAGTTGCATCAGAAAAATTGCACAAGTAATATTGCACATAAGAGAAACCACCGTGGTGTGTTGGAAGTGTGTGAGTGTTTGTCTGGGTTTGTGTGTTCATCTTTGTTGAGGAGTCTGACAGCGTTAGACAGCTTTAAAGCACCTTTTTTGTCTTTTTGATGAAAATAAGCGAATTTATATACCATAATTTACTGTAAACACCTTGTTTTTTGCAGGAAATAACATGAAAATGCAACTTTTCTGTGAGAAGAATTTGCTCTTTCCAGCACAACTCCGCATGTTCTCCACCCAAACCCTCTCTTTTAGCACCACATAAACCATATAACCATAAAACACAGCTTCTACCATCATCATGTCTTAGATCATGTAGAGGTTTTAAAGCTGTGCTTCAGCTCCTCAGTACAGCGGCTGTTTAATTAAAACACCCTAAAAAGTGTGGAAAAATGAATGAAACAAATGGTAATAAAAGGCAGGCAGTATAAAAGGCAGTAAAGATGTTAATTGCCCTCTGACTTAAAATATCAAAACCACCTCAAACCATTCTGATGAGGGGCTCTGCGACAGAAAGTCGTGGAAATTCTTCGGCATTTGTTTCCATCAGCTGTGACTCCATCAGCTGTGTGACAGGAAGGTTATTTCGGAGTGTTGACGCAGTGAGAGGGCCGAGTCCCTCTTGGAAATACCAAATGGAAGGTGTTATAACTTCATACCACACATGTAACACACATAAATTACAGTAACCCCCCCGGTTTAATGCGGATCAGCATTCAGTCTAACACTACTGTATTACCACCACCAGTCACGCGGTGGCGGTAATACACTGAAAAGTTGCCGACGGCCATAAGAAAAAGAAGAAGCCTGGTAGTGCAGGGCTCTCAAGTCTCACGCAATGAGCGTGAGACACACGCATCTGACTGTCTTCACACGCTCACACGCCACACC
>JBBPDB010153226.1:0-14114 GCA_037974465.1 Brachypetersius altus
AACTAAACTAATATTTGTTATTGGACTGTAATAGTCTAACTTTGTAGCTTCAGTGTCATATAGGTTCATGAGGATAGCCTGTCATATTAGCAGCAAAGCTAACTTGAGAAACACAGGGCACTCAGTTTCAGAAACTGCCACAGAGGGTGATGCAGCAACAGACCCCTCATCATCTGATACTGTGGTCTTAAGACAAGGTGAGCCTCTACTGTAGTTTAAAATGAAAGCACATCATTTTAGCAGGACTATAATGTTAGGAAACCTTTGGTGGCATCTACTGTTAGCTTTTAAGCGTTCTGCAGATAAAACAGAAGTTCAGAGAAGTGTGTAATGAGGCTTTTTTTTAATACATATAAGATTAGTAGTGAGGTTAGTTGTAGGTAGTTGTGAACCTCGAGCTTACAGGGGCCCATGGCCACTGATTGTGCATAGGGCCCAGAATTTGGTGCTACGCCCCTGGTTGCGACTGTGAAAACATATCGCCCTGTGGTCTGAGCTGTACTGGTGAGAGTCTGGTGTGCGTGAGTTTGGAACTGTATCTGGGAAACACTCTCTGTCTAGGTAAAGCCGCCGGGACTGGAGGCAGGAAAGCTCCAGAGAAGAAACACGGTGGAGAGAGGCTCGAGCTGTCGAGACACGAGGGGCACGTTTCTCTGGTGGCTGTGTTCCATCTATTGCTCTCTCTCTCTGCTCTGTTTCCCATTCAGGAGTGACTCTTGGCCGCAAGGTCTGTCGACCTTAAGGAGAGCCTGGCAAAGATCCGAGGCCTCCTAAGTATTGGGATGCTAGTTGTACTTGATACAGCTTTCTATATTTTGCCTCAAAAGGTCCTGAAGCAACTTTCCGGCCCACAATTGACATCCCACCTTCAGCGACATACCAGATAAATTTAAAGCACAAGATCGGGTGGCGACACGGTTGGAGGACTGGATCAATTGCATTTATTACAATCAGCTTATGGCATTGCAAAATCGGACGGCCCTGGATACGTTACTCTCTAAAGAAGGAGGAGTCTGCAAAACGTTCCGTTAATTTTGTTGTGGTTTATTCCTAATAGCACCGCTCCTGATGGGCTCTGCAGGGCTTAGAAACCCTGGCTGAAGAATGATCACGCACACACCGCTCACTGCTGTGTATATATTAGGGGTGCTTTTGTAGCCTATACTTTCTGTATTCGTATATAACTCCTCTGGAAGACCTAGGTCTGGCTTGTTCCCTTGCTGCAAGAATTACTCTAACAATGTATTCATTTATTTTTGTATAGTGCAATTTGTTTATATTCATCATTTTTATTTCACCTCAATTTCACCTCACTCTTCTTGGAAGTCTTTCCACAAGATTTCCGTGGGAATTTGCGCCCATTCATTCTGTAGAGCATTCATGAGGTCAGGCACTGATGTTGGATGAGAAGGCCTGGCTCACAGTCTCCGTTCCAGTTTATGCCAAAGGTGTTGGATGGGATGGAGGTCAGGGCTCTGTTCTTCCACACCAAAGTTATAAAAATGTTTACGTGCACTGGGGCACAGTCGTGGTGCAACAGAAATGTCCTTCCCAAACTGCGTGCACAAAGTTTTTTTAAGAGGTGTGTGTCCCAATACTTGTGTCCATACAGTATACAGTGGCTACCCATGGCACTTATGAGGGCCGTTTAGGAAATATTTCAGGCTTTTGTTACACAAACACATTTGAAACATTCACATATGAAACTGTCATGCATGCCTTTAGAACCAAATAACTGAAATCAGCCGCTTCCTGTAACCATCAATAAGCTTCTTCCACCTCTCACTCGGAATTCTGGACCACTCTTCTTTTGCAAACTGCTCCAGGTCTCTCATATTGTTCACACTGTGTGCAGTGGTGTGTTCACGTATGATCGACTGATCACTTTCACTTTCACTATTGGAAGTTAGGGTAATAAGCAGCATTTCCAGGAACTTCCTGACTGTCTGACTGTATAAAAGAGCAGCTTCTGGATTTGTCAGTTTCTCCAGTTTCTTCAGTCTGAGTAAAGAACGCCTACGATGGATCAAGTGTTTGCTCTGGAGGCTCTCTCAGCCCTCACTGGTGCCACTATCACTGGCTTCCAAGGGGGTATCGGCAGAGCGGGAAGCTTTAATGAGCTGAACACTGACAACTATCTTCTAACCGTCTTTGGTCTAAAGTCTGGTTTCTTATCTGCTATGCATGGCTCCAGCGGCTACGGCGCGGAAAGGGAGCTGTTTGTGAACACCAACTTCTTCTTCGACCCGACGTTCGATTACGATTTCAGAAGTGGCGGTGACTCCTCTCGCTGTTCGCGTGGTGGGGAGTCATACACCCGACCCTGGGGGTGGTACCGCTACGCTCTGAAAGTTCTGGATAAGTATCCTGATGGAAACAACTGGCTTGGAACCCCTGGATGGAGAAACGATTCTTCACCTGGTGAGTGGCCAGTTTCCTTCCACGGAACGAACATCGACGGAGCAGAGGGCATCGCCTCGTCCTATTACAAACCCGGATCCCGCGAGCTTTATGGACGAGGGATCTACTCAACTCCTGACATAAGTGTTGCAGAAAAGTATGCAATTTATAAGATCTTCAGATCCGAGACAGATGGAATGACATACAAGGTGATCATGCAGAACAGGATCAACCCGCAGATGAGGACCATCACATCACAGAGCAACTACTGGCTCATCCCCGTTCCTGCAGGAACCTCTCAATCCGAGGAGAGGAGCATTGTGGAGCGCTCCATCCGCCCTTACGGCATCCTGGTCAAGCAGGTGTAGATCACAGATCCACCGGCTTCTACTCTGGTTCTTGCAGTTTATTTGTGAAGATAATTAGAGAAAAGATTAAGGTTTTAATTCTCACAAATTCGGACTGAAGTCTCTTTACTTTCAAAATGAAAAAATACAACAAACTGCTGTGTTTTATACAAATATATAAATCTTTTTTTTAATCTCCTGAATCGAGAGGTCTGAGGGGATGAAAGAGAAACAAACGTAAAAAATGTCAACCTTACCGGACGCCAGTGTTAGAAGGAATGTGTGTGTGTGTTTGTGTCTCGTCTGAGTGAACAATGGGAGCTTTTTTATTTTTTAAATAAAAAGACAGAAGGTTCTGATGATATTCTCTGTGGTACCTGACATTCCAAAGGCTTGGTGAGTCAGAGGTGTAAGTGATCACCAGTTTTTAATATCCAAAACCTTTTAAGACACAGGACACGCAAGAGAAATACATACATTCCAGTGTTTCATGTGATAAAACTACAAAAAGTTCACATCTTTTTCTTAAGAAATTCAGCAACCAGATGAACCTTAAGAATTATTTTAAAGCGAGTTTCTTTAACCTGTGACCATATAATAAACGTATTCTTTTTTTAATAAAAGAATGGTGGTGTACACATCAAAGTCTTTAATTTTGTACAAATGCAGTCCTTAATTATAACTGTGAAACAGCTTACATTTCAAAGCAGCACCGGTTTAACGTTAGAAAAGCTTACCGTGTTCTGTAGTAACTGAATAAAGGAATTGCTTTACATCACATTTCAAAAGAAACGCCAGACCAGCTGTGCTGTTTTTCTAAACACGGTGAAACAACTTTGAGTTAAGCTGTATCATAATTTATTAAAAACACATTTTGTTCAAAGGTTTCAAAATACTGGCAATTGTTGTCATTACAAAGACTACATAGACTTGCATTCAGTTTTACAGGTAATTGCGTGCAAAACATGCGATCCACCGTTTTTACACTGTATTTCTTGGTTGGGAACTGTATGTCCACATCTAATGTTCACATTCTAAATCATTCCAGGAAAATCAAATCAGTCATTGTGACGTCTGGTGAACCTTCGACTCATCAGAGGAGAAGCAGGTCACCTGGGTATTGGGGTAGGGCTCTGGACTAGAGGTGCGTGGGTGTGGGAGTGGATGAGTGTCTGCCGCTGTGCTCGTTATAGGCTAAGTGTTCGTGTCGTGTGATTGGTTGAGTGCGTGTTTAAATCCCGGCTGAGCCAGAGAAGCAGTGCGTGGGCACCCAGATTCCTGGGGTTTCTTGTAATGTGTGCTGGAGGGAAAGGTGACGATTCACTGAGCTACAGAAAACATATTTAAAGAAAAGTTGAGTGCTGCGACTGTGAAAACGTATCGCCCTGTGGTCTGAGCTGTACTGGTGAGAGTCTGGTGTGCGTGAGTTTGGAAAGAAGAAGGAGTCTGCAAAACGTTCCGTTAATTTTAATGTGGTTTATTCCTAATAGCACTGCTCCTGATGGGCTCTGCAGGGGTTAGAAACCCTGGCTGAGGAATGATAACGCACACACTGCTCACTGCTGTGTATATATTAGGAGTGCTTTTGTATACTTTCTGTATTCGAATATAACTCCTCTGGAAGACCTTGGTCTGGCTTGTTCCCTTGCTGCAAGAAATACATTTACTTTTGATTTTTATCATCGTCTCTTTCTTTTATTGGAGTCCTTTTTGGAATTTCTCTAACAATGTATTTATTTATTTTTGTATGGTGCAATTTGTTTATATATATATATACAAAAAGTGCCATTTTTATTTCACCTCAATACGTGAAAAACTTTTCTAATCCCTTTCTAAAAATATATAATTGTTGTCTGTGTGCAACTTCATGTTCACTGTCTGCACTGTTTACGGTCAGTACTTGTTTGCACCATTAGCAGCCCCTACAGTTTTGTTGTATGAGTAGCATCCTGCGTCAGTACAATGAAAATAAAGGCATATCTAGCTCATCTTCAACCAACCCACGAAGCTGAATGTCACCCAAATGCTAACTGACCCACTCTATATGGACAAAAGTATTGAGATGCCTGACCATTCCACCAACAGGGACTTTAATGACATTGCATTGAAATACATAGACTTTAACATGGAGCTGTTATCCACTTTGCTGCTGTAACAGCTTCCACTCTTCTTGGAAGGCTTTCCACAAGATTTTGGAGTTTCTGTGGGAATTTGCGCTCCATTCATTCTGTAGAGCATTCATGAGCTCAGACACTGAATTTGGACGAGAAGGCCTGGCTCACAGTCTTCGTTCCAGTTTATCACAAAGGTCTTGGATTCTTCCACACTAAAGTTATAAAAATGTCTAGGCAGCTGGTAGCCTAGTGGTTAAGGCATTCGCCCTGTGATCAGAAAGTCTGGGTTCGATTCCCAAGCTAGGTAGCCTGAGCAAGGTACTGTCCCCACGCACTGCTCCCCGGATGCTGTGTTCCTGCTTCACTTGGTGAATGGATTAAATGTAGAGGAAGTGTTTCGTGCTGTTCACGTATGACAGAATTTTCACTTTATGTGCACTGGGGCACAGTCGTGCTGGAACAGAAAAGGCCTTCCCAAACTGCATGCACAAAGTATTTTTTAAGAGGCATGTCCCAATACTTGTGTCCATGGAGCAACTTTTGGGTTAAGGGTCTTGCTCAGGGACCCAGTGGTGGTGTGCTGGTGTGCTGGAGGTAGGATTCGAACCTGTGACCTCTTGGTGCGGAGGCAGGTATCCTACCCACTGAGCTACCGCCACACACACGCACACACACACACGCACACACACACACACACGCACACACGCACGCACACATACACACACACACACACACACTCACACTCACACTCCAAAGACTCAGTGAACTTCCTTTTTATCTGCTTCCAGGTGTGATTTTTATATTGCCCCACTTTTTACTGTCCCAGGGGGGTTTAAAGGAGCATCACATGCTTCAAACAATCTTATTCATCCACAATTTTGAAAGGGTGCCAATAACTTTGTCCAACCCGTTTTTGGAGCTTTGTGTGACATTGTGTCAAATTTGCTTTTTTCCTCCTGTTTTTGTTTTGTTCCAATACACACAAAGAGAATAAACATGTGTACAGCAAAACATGTGTTAATGCAACAATTTTTTGTGAGAAATATTTGATTTTCTGGAAAAAAATTCAGGGGTGCCAACAATTTTGGCCATGACTGTAGTTACACTTTTATTTTTCAATATTTCAATTCGTAGTCTTGTTTCTATTTGTAAAGTGCGTATCTGCGCTCAGTGATATCATGTGTGAAATGCTTGGATATATAATTTAAAAATAGTAGAATAATCTGTCATCGTTCGAGGAACCGATAACGCCGGAGGTAAACAATTACGGTTCAAAATCAGAACTGGGTTTCGATTCCCACCCCTAATCATAACATATCTTAGCAGCTGAGTTTTTAAGTGTGCAAAAAATGCAGAATAGAAGAAGACGGTAGTGAAAATTGTGCAAACTATAACAGGAAATAGAATGTGCAGTATTATAAAAACGGGAATCTACAGTATATAATAAAAAATGGTGTTTACAATATATTTAAAAATAAAAGGTGTGTATGATGATGAGAACCTGTAGGTGGACCTGCAGACCCGCTGCCTGGAAGCTCTTCGAATTACTATCAGTGTCCCTGGAGAGAACATGGGCAGCTAAAGGTGCTAAAAGCAGCTCAAACCAGCTCAAACCAGCGATGGCACTTCAGGAAGAAGATGGCACTTCTTGCTCACTCATTTACTACAGAGGGTTTGCTATATAGGGGGGTTAACTCGTGAACAAGGGGAGGTAATGTTTAGTTAATTTCAGACACTCAGGATTTTACGTTTTTACTAACTGTCACATAAACACACATCTCTCCATGTGGACCTCTGACACGGCTATGCTGCGTTCCAAGATGACGCCGCGGATGGCAGCCTCAGTACTGCGCTCTCATCACAGACCCCTCACACCCTGGACACAGACTCTTTGACCTACTGCCCTCTGGAAGACGATACAGAACAGTTTCTTTCCCCTCGCCATCTCCCTCCTAAACAGTTGAACAGTCTCACTGTAAAACACCTGCAGCATCGCAAATGCACTTTATGTACACCCTGGCATATACTTCTGCAATATTGTATTTTCTGTATATAAGATTTATTATATTGTTAGCTCAGTATATTGTTTATTGTATCTTTTAATATTGTTGTTCTTTTTATTGTGTTGAGCTTGAGAGTCACCATCTACCGGAATCAAATTACTTGTATGTGTTCGCTCACATACTTGGCCAATAAACGCAATTCTTCTTCTTCTTCTTCTTCTTCTTCTTCTTCTTCTTCTTCTTCTTCTTCTTCTTCAGGAAGATAAGTATTGGAAATAACTTAATATTTCTATACCATTCAATATATCGATCTCTACTCGTGTTAACTGTAATAAACAGCAACATTTAAAATCTGTGCATTTCAATTTTTTTTCGAACGCAGCTCTGGTCATGAGTAGACGGCTGGAAGAGAACTGTGATGGAATGAGAAGGAAATTAAGTTCCATGAAGATGATCCCTTGAAGAGATCACCCCAGTGACAGCAGTTACACCTGGAAAAGTACATTTTAGTTCTGTGTCTTCAGTCAAGTAGGTATATTCAAGGCAGGACGGGATACACAGAGTGCAAAAATCACAAGAGCAATAACTCAACAGGACAGGACACGATTTAGTGAGTCGATAAAACAGCTACAGCACAGTCTGAGGAAAAAAATCCCTAAGGAATCTAATGGCCCGAGAGAACCAACTGTTGTTGACAGTGGAGGCAGTGTGATACAGAACTTTTTGCCAAATGGGAAGAGGGAGAAGAGGATATGTGAGGGGTGTCTGGGTGTGTGTGTGTGTGTGTAGTGTGTAGGGGAGAGGGTGTGTGAAGGGTGTGTGGGGTAGAAGAGAGTGTATGAGAAGTGTGCAGAGGAGAAGAGGTTGTCTGTGGGTGTGTAAGTGTGTATGTGGACATAAGGGTGTGTGAGAGGTGTGTTGGTGAGAAGACTGAGGGAAACAAGGGTGTGTAGGGAAATAGACACTAGGTGAGAGGTGTGCCATGGAGATGAGGTTGTGTGAGTGGTGTATTAGTGAGGGAGGGGTGAGAGAAGAGGGCCTCCGGACCAAGGCCATGGGTTCCAATCCTTCCTTCAGCACCACCACTGGGTCCCTGAGCAAGACCCTTAACCCCAAGTTGCTCCAGAGAGAGACTGCCCCCTGTACGTAGGGAATGGAAGTCGCTTTGGATAAAAGCGTCTGAAAAATGCCATGAATGTAAATGTACTCAGGGTACGTCAGAGATGTGTTCTTGAGATTTAAATTCACAACTTCCTGATCACAGGGCGAATGCCTTAACCACTAGGCTTCCGGTATGTAGAGAGTCCATGATGATCTTTTCGGCTGTGTTTACTATCCCCTGTAGGGTCTTGTGATCTGATGTGTTACGATTTCCATACCAAGCTGTGCCTGAATGCCCTGCCGCATGCAGCGTTCGTCCCAAGTGTCGTGGAACTGGCGTTTTTCTGGATTTTCAGGCCAGGTTGGCCCTTGCTGTTTTCTGGGGGTTCTGATGATGGTCTTTGGAGTGTTTGCTGATGGTCTTCACAGCGTCACATACAGTGTTCACATACTGATGGAATTTTAGGGAGGACTGACTTGAGATTTGTGTGATTAAAATCTCCAGCAATACCTCTTCATCAGAGGAGGTTTATCAGGTGGAGGAACTGGTCCGGTCTGGCTTTAGCAGGTTCCTCATTTCGATTCCTTTCTTCAGTTAGGGTAATAACCAGCATTTCCTGGAACTTCGTGACTCTCTGACTGTATAAAAGAGCAGCTTCTGGATTTGTCAGAGTCTCCAGTTCTTAAGTCTGAGTAAGGAACACCTGCAATGGATCACGTGCTTGCTCTGGAGGCTCTCTCAGCCCTCACTGGTGCCACTGTCAAGCCTCACACTAGCTTCCAAGGGGGTTTCGCCAGAGATACTGATGTCCAAGGGAGTTTCGCCAGAGCCACTGATGTCCAAGGGGGTTTCGCCAGAGACACTGATGTCCAAGGGGGTTTCGCCAGAGCGGGAAGCTTTAATGAGCTGACCACTGACAATTATCTTCTAACTGTCTTTGGTCTAAAGTCTGGTTTCTTATCTGCTGTGCAGGGATTCAGCGACTCCGTCACAGATTCAGTCACGGAAAGGGAGCTGTTTGTGAACATCAACAACTTCTTTGACCCGGGGTGGGATTACGATTTCAGAAGTGGCGGTGACTCCTCTAGCTATTCCCGTGGGGGGGAGTCATACACGCGACCCTGGGGGTGGTACCGCTACGCTCTGAAAGTTACGAATAAGTATCCTGATGGAAACAACTGGCTTGGAACCCTTGGATGGAGAAGCGATTCTTCACCTGGTGAGTGGCCAGTTTCCTTCCATGGAACGAACATCGAAGGAGCGGAGGGCATCGCCTCGTCCCATTACAAACCCGGATCCGGCCAGGTTTATGGACGAGGGATCTACTCAACTCCGAATATGCGTGTTGCAGAAAGTTATACAAAGACCTTCAGATCCAAGACAGATGGAAAGACCTACAAGGTGATCATGCAGAACAGGATCAACCCGCAGATGAGGACCATCACATCATATAGTGACTACTGGCTCATCCCCATTCCTGCAGGAACCCCTCCATCAGAGGAGAGAAGCATTGTGGAGCGCTCCATCCGTCCATACGGCATTCTGATCAAGCAGGTGTAGATCACAGACCCACCGGCTTCTACTCTGGTACTTACAGTTTATTTGTGAAGAAAATTAGAGAAAAGATTAAGGTTTTAATTCTCACAAATTCGGGCTGAAGTCTCTTTACTTTCAAAATGAACAAATACAACAAACTGCTGTGTTTTATACAAATATATCTCCTAAAGGGAGAGGTCTAAGGGCATGACACACTGTAAAAAAATCTACTGTAAAATAACAGTCAAAAGTCTGGCAGCAAGGGTGCCAGACAAAACCTGTAAATTAACGGTGAAAAATGTTTTCAGAAAAGATGGTTAAAATCTGTTAAAATACAGTAATTTTATCTGATAGAAATACACATTTATACCATACTTTAGCAGGTTTTGTAAGTTTTGTAACACACTAAATACGTTTAATAACATTTTTCAAGGTTAAATGAATGATTATCTGTGCAAAAATAAAAAAATAAGTTAAATCACTAAATATTTTTGTAAAAAAAAATATACCCTGTAAAATGTTTAATTTAACCTGTAATTTGAAGGTTTTTAAGCTATAACTAAAATAAGCCTTGTACCACAGGTGTGTTTTGTGTTTTTTTACCACAGGAAAACACAAAAAGAAAATGTATTTTGCTTTTTCATTATTTCAGTACATTATAACATTAACAAAAATACTGTATTATTTGCATGCGTATGTAAATGCATTATAAGAATAGCCACCATAAGGGATTCATTTTAAATATGTACATAAACATATTAATCTAAAAGAACCACCTGCATAGGTGAACATGAAACATCATGTTTAACTGTTTTTACAATAACTTAAAATAAAAAAGGTACATTTGCAAACTCTATGCTTTGAGAAATGTACAAATGATGTATAATCAAAACGTACTGTTACATAAACAAGGAAATGTTGTAAACTTTAACACACCTAATTCCAGGTGAGGAATCACAAGATAAACTTACTCCCTCCATTCAAAGTCAGCAATGTTTGTAATGAGTGAGAGGACCTTTGGGTTGACCGCATACTGCTTCTTTGACTGTTTTCTGTCAACTTTGGTGCCTTTATCAGGGTTAATCTTGAAAATGTACCTATTGAAATGGAAAAAATACAGTAAGCAAATAAGTCTCCAATTTGGGACAAATAACCTTAGATATCAAAATAATAAACAACTGTACAGCTTCCAAAAAATGCACAGAATTCAACTGGACCTCTTGAAAAAAAGACTTACCTTTGAAGAAACTCCAAAGTGACACAGACTTCCACTGGATAGTTGATGTTCAGTGCGTAGTAGCATGTAAACAACAGCACCAGGGCATCAGCAAATGATGACAGACCTTTGTTGACAATTAGTTGGTCGACCGACACCATATACAGGTCTGCTGTCATGGCATTATTTCCTGAAGAAAGAAACAAAGTAAAGTTGTTACAACAAGAAAATAGAAATGCATCCTAAATAATAATTTCTCTTTTAATTAACCCAATTTACCTAGTAATATGTCCAGTAGAATTGGCGTTTTGTGGGCCTTCCTGCTCAGGCTGAGTTTTCAATTCCTGCATACATGTGCTGTGATTGAGTGATGGGTCTAAGCAGGAAGGCCAACCCAAAGCCAGTTCATTAACATCTTGTATATTTAACTGCCGCTCCTTAAAGGCCGGCCGTGAACATAGTTTCTGATATTAAACCGGTCCGTGACCAAATAAAGGTTGGGGACCGCTGACTTAAGGAATCACAAAAAGCAAAAATGGAAAAAGTGAAAAGCAAAGATAATAAGGAAAAAGCAATAAATAAAATTATTTCCTATTATTTTTCAATAACTATGTCTTACTTTCTTAGTGAAACTTTACAAATACTTCATAGATTTATTCTTTTTATAGTATCTCCTTAGGGAAGTTTTGTTGTGGGATGTTTTACAGGGCAGGATCCCACTTACGCTAGCGAAAGTTGAAGCGGCACACCTGTGTTTTATTTTGTTAATTTGGAAATAAATATATTAGGTTTGTTGATGATGTGAGAGAAGGAAGTAGAGAAAGAGAAAAAGAGAGAGTATGCGAGAGAGAGAATCAATGTGAAGTTCTGATGTATTCCAGCAGCTACCAGCACAGGGAAAAACAACCCCTGAACAGTCTGTTGCAGGGAGAACACGCATACTCCCAATCTAGGACCATTTAACAGTTGCCAATCCACCTAACCTGCGTGTTTGTGGAAGAAAACCCCATACAAAAATAAGGAGAAAAATGTAAAATCTACACAGAGAGTCCAAGAGAATCTACATTTGGTAATCAAAACCAGGTCTCTTTGTTGTGAGGCAGCAGTTCCAACCACTCAGACACTGCACAATCCAGAACTTTGATATGGAATTAATTAAAAATTAATATTTACCACAAACCACAATGCAGGGAGTTGTTGGAAGCATCTCATTGGTCACCTCACATGGAAGACAAGTGTCCTCCACTTTCACCATCATCTTTTCTTCAGTTTCATGGAAGTAGGCCAGAAGTGTCAGAACAGATCCTGCTATCACACAGGCTGCGCTTGTTTCCTTGAGGTCACAGAGTGTCTTTGTGATTTTATTTCTTCTGTCACATGGAAGTGACTGAAAATAATCCATTATTCTCCTGCACTTTTTGGACACTGACACATCAAAATCCGAATTCAAGCTTACTCCGGTAAGTTCAAGAAAGTGTGCTTTTGCACCACACATTTCAAACAGATATGGCCACATCTTCATCAGTTCAGCTGTTTCAGTCCCTTTGATGATGTCCTGTCTCTGTGTGTAAAAAGTTGCAATCATTATCTTTTCAATCTTGTTTTGGTCTTTCTCTTTCTCCTTGTTCATATTCACCAGTTGCTGCTTTTTCTGTTTTTGAGTTTCTGAGGTCTCATTTGCTGGCAGACATGAAGGTTGCCAATTAATGCAGCCATAGGAATCTCGACCAATCTTCTTGGTTTTGGGCTCATCACCATCATCTGTTTCTGTATGAGGCCTCTTCTGCTGAAAAGTCACATTCTCTCGCTGCAGGTTATCGACTCTGCACTGAAACTGCTTAGTCAATGAATCATATCCACTACCAATGGTCTGGAGAGCAACGATATCTTTGAAACTCTTAGGATGTTTCAGAACCACTCTCCGAGCTATCTCAGCCAAATGTTTCTTCCTTGGTTTTTTGCACACACTCATGAGTTCATCTACAATTAGCCGAACAATCTCCCTCCTTTCTCTTGCAGATGGTCGCTCCTGCTTTTCAAGTTTCGTTTTGATTGAAGAAGGCATATTATCCCAAGGAATGGCAAAATCATGGTGCCAGTCATGGTCTTCATGTGGCTTGCCGGCTTGTGTGGACGACGAATCCGAAGAGGAAGTGTCAGCATAAGAAGAATTTGCAGAGTCTACCACATTTCCAGCACAGACAGAGTGACAGCTTGTAGTGTCTGTAAAATATATTTTTTAAATATGACAATGTCTTGTAAATACATCACTAGACTATGTGTATAGCCAGTCAAAATACATGTGTGAACTATCTGTATACCATTATACAATATTCAATTGTTTAATGTAATGTTTTGACATCACAAGAAGAGATGTCATTAAACATGTAACAATATTTAATCCTGAGTCATAGAAACTGTTTCTAACCTTGCATGATTGAAAGGAACTATGCTGACATTGCTGATAAATACTCACATCTGACTGGACCCTGAGTTGAAGTCCTACTGGCAAGACTGCTCGTGGTGGCCTCACTGTTGATAGACTCATCGCTCCAAACTTAAAAGTAACACCACAAACATACATACAAGAAGGTTAACGAGTCTCATTTAGTATTATAGCTCTGAGCAGCAATTAAGGAGCAAAACACCATGCTTGTTGACACATACATCTATAGAGAAGCACACCTTATTTCAACTAGCATATTATAAAATGTAATCTCCAGTACTGGCCATAACAAAGCTTCTTTGTGTTGCTGCGTGGAAAAATCTCTGACAGCCTACAGCAATCACATTAATAATAATGTGATAAATTAGATGAATCTACATTAATAAACACAGGAGTGTGCATTTTGATATTTGACAAGCAGTAGTTCAGTTTTGACTAAATAAATAGAGCTTATTGGCAATATGTATACCTCTGAATCCAGAAATCAGTTTTCTTGCTTCAATTGGTCTGAGAACTTCAGAGAGATCTGCTTCTTGAACATACTTTAAGTCTTCAAGTTTTTCCACACCAAGGTCTTTGAGTGTGCCAATGAGTGACTGCTGGGATGTAAGGCTTGGCAAAACTGATATTATGAAGGCAGCTAGGGCGTCATCTACAGTCTCCATGACTCCTAAATTAACAGGAAGAACATATAAAGCAAGCTGTTTCTTTATTTCTTAGTCTGACTCAACAATGCTATGCTTAAGTGAAATTACTCTAGTCACACCTAGAGCATAAGCTGGCAATGGATAGAAATCCAAGCATTGTTCTGCATGTTTGCACAGCATGGTGCCAGAAACACCTCTGACACTGTACAAGCCATACTGGGGCAAGTATGAACTGCTATGAGGTGTAAGCAGGAAATACACATCTTTGGTGCCTTTTGTCAAAATCAGTTCAATTTCTCCAAA
>JBBPDB010153236.1:0-14114 GCA_037974465.1 Brachypetersius altus
CGGTCTTGGGGATCGAACCCGGACTTTCTGGTCATGGGGCGGATGCCTTAACCACTAGGCCATCCAACTGCCCCAGTTGGTTCCTCCCTCTTTGACACGCCTCCAATTAGCTTGTAAGTGGCTAACCATGCTTTAGCTTTCGGTATAAAACAGGCTTAGCAGGTAGGCCAGGGGAGAACCTTGGCTGTCTGGGCTCCTACAACATCGGTACACTTGATCTCAGTGATAAAGCTTGTAAAAGGTGTCCTATGGTTTAAGCAGATGCTTCTGGGTGGCATGCTGGTTGGCCATATAAGGTTTGGGCTGGAAGTGTGTACTAGGGCACCACATTGTTGCTATCTGAGAGTCATGTAAAGCCTCTGGTTTGCGGTGTCAGGTGCCAGGGGCTCCATTGCTGTGTCCTACTGAGTCAGTAGGGTACAGAGAGTTACTGCTGTTGCTTTGTCCTTTTCTGTTTTGTCCTTTTCCATTTATTTGTCTTGCTTTGTGCTTTGCCTTTTTCTTTCCTTATATTTATCTTTTTGCTCCTTTTATGTCTTTTTCTTTTGTTCCTTTTCATTCCCCCTTTCATGTAATCAATATGAATGTTTTGCCCTTTCCTTTTGTCTGCGATGCCTTTTTATGAAATTGTTGTAACCCAGCTTTGTAGTTTTGCACGGTTTGTAGTGGTAACGAGCACCTCACTATTTGCTGTGAATTTGCATTATTTGTGTCTGTGTGTGTCTCTCTATAGGTGTGAGTAGGCATCAGGATTTCTTAACAGCTGATTTGTTCTGGACGTTTAGCTATTCTTTTAACAATATTTCTGGTGGCAGCCATCACCTCCCTCCCTTGGTCATATGACTTGACCTTGATTCCATTGTGGTGATGCCAAACTACAGCTGTTTTAGTTAAACAAGAAAAGTTTGTTTTATATTGAAATATCATGCCCCTGTCATCCTTATAAGCTTATCTGCTCGGGAGAACCCTCATGTCTCGATCTAGGTGTTATAGGTGCCTCTAAATCCAGTATATCTTGGTGTGAAAGGCACCAGGTGGTGTTTTTGAGCAATTTAGAGCCAAGGCCTTCATAATAGAAACTTGGTCACACAGGCAGGAGCATTTATAACTTTTTCCAGCTTTAAGACACATTCCATGCTTTGGATGTCTGGTTCCTATCCGCACCGGTTTCTCTAGAATGGAACATGGCACATCAAACCTTCTGAATGAGCTTCCAAAGGTGACCAGAGCAACAGAATCACACTCCATCTTTAAGATACTCCTGAAGACTCCCCTGTTCAGAGAGCCTCTCCTGATGCACTATCCTATCTTCCTGCACTATTCCTACATAAACTTGGAACTCTCCTCTGGTTCTCACACTGCCCTGAAACTTGGGTGTTTCCTCAAATTATAAGTCATTTTGGATAAAAGTGTCTGCCAAATGAATGTAATGTAAAATAATGAGTGGCTTTGACTGTTTATTTATGTGAAAACAAAAATTAATTGCATTCCTCTATAAAATACTATTTGTAGAAGGGGGCCATGGTGTCAGCACAGATAAACATTCATTCTCTTCTGCTAGTTGAGACTTTCTCTTGTTGTGGGCAGCCCATATGTGTCATGGTTGGCTCTGCTTCAGACAGAAGCCAGTGACGGGATGTTAGTGGGCATGCTCGTCTGGCCCCGGGTATCAGGCGAGGGTGGAGGGGCGCTGGGCTTGGCTAATGAATGGCCGTCAGTGTGCATCAGCGTTAGCCAGGCTGTTATTACGCTGGCCGCTCTCCCCCAGATATAGCCTAAATTAAAGATGTGGGTTATAACCTTAACCCCTGTGGCTCCGTGCTCAGCCAGCCTGCGCAGCTGCTGCAGCGCCGATTACAGGCACAGCCTTTCTGCTAAGAAAATGTGGCCAATTTCCAAATTTGTAACTGTGTTTGTCTATACATACTGCCTACAAATTGCCCCCATTACACTGATGTGGCTTATATCTTCACCCAGCTGTAAAACCTAAAAAAAACGTGCCTTTACTAACACTGTAATTCAACCCGTGTTCTAAGTAATACAGAGCAGAGGTCAAACAGAAAGTCACATGACTTGATGAAACTGACTATCAGCAAATCATTACTTTGATCAGAAATGGTGTTTATGTAACATGCAAGTTCATGCAACTGCCACATTTCACTTGGGCATATTTGCACCTTTAGTGTATTCATTCTATCTAAAGAGGAATTCCACATATTTTTCAAATCTGATTCAGAATGATTTTGGCTGATTTTCTTTTTACATCAACTTAATAGGAGAATCATTCTTTGCTTTTAGTTTAAGTTGCCGTTTTGGAGGTTTTTTTTGGACAGTAATGATGTACGGTACTGTACACGCACAAATTTCCAATGTAATGCTAAGAGATTAGAAAGCAGTCATTTCAAATGTCATTAGTGGTTATACAAAAACACAAGAAAAATGTAGGACACTGGTCTTAGAAAGAAGAAGTTATTCTTGTACAGGATGAATGAAAACACAGTCAGTCTTCAGTCACCCTGAAGCAGGGGCAATGGCTACAGCCTGCTTCTGGTTTATAAATACAAACAGCAAAGTGAGGGCCATCTCCTCCAGCTCAGCCAAGCAAGCGCTAAATGGTTTCTATTCCGCTGGCCAGCATGCTGGCCTCTTAGCAGACCCTGGAGAAAAATGGCCCAAACTAAACCCAAAATGGCACTGTGTTCATGTCAGAGTGAACATCTAGAGTGCAAAAGCCATTAGGTTTGCAGAGAGAGATGTTTCAGATTCAGGCCTGCTATATTTTACTGGCTATTTTACTACTAGACTGTCCTCAGAAACTCCTCCTTTGTTCCCTCACTAAGTACAGAGGTAGGGCAGCCATGAAAGATTTAATGACCGACTTTTATGAGTTTTTAGTGCCACAGATCCCTTTTCCCCTCACACATGAATATATGAACGCGCTGTCACTGCTCGCAGACCCACTGCTGTTTGAATGCCAAAACGCTGCTTTGCATCAGGCTACCATGACGTTTTGTCTAATCTGAACTCCAGACAACTTCTGAAGCATGACTTCATTTTTTTAAACTTAATTTCAAGCAAGATATAGCCTGACGACAGGGCTATGGTTGAAATAAAACGTAGTTCAATCCAGTGCTCAATGTGGGTACCCAGGACCAGCCCTTCTACTCGTTATCCTTGGGCATACGTTGACTTTTTCTTGCATACCAGCACTTCTCAAAAGCCGGTACTCCAAAGGCACTTTTCCATAGAAATACAGGAACTTACAGCACATTTAAATTTTCCAGCCTGGTAACGGTGTTGCTAACGTGTAGCACAATTTTCTCCCCACAGTTTTATAGATGGTCGTGGTCCCAAAATCTGTCAATGTTTCAGTCAGAGCTGCTTTTATTTTCTTTTTTATTTTTTTTCTTTTACTACATTTACGTCCTGTTTGAGATTTTACATTTTCCTTAGCATTGTTTAGCCACGTGATGAAACCCAGCTAACTTGTTAGCGACGGCCTGGTACGCATTTCTCACAGTGTTAAATATAATAATAATAATAATAATACATTTTATTTAAAGGCGCCTTTCTGGCACACAAGGACACCGTACAATAAAACAAGTGCAACGAACAGTAAAAACAATAATTACAGAAAAAAAAAGTACACCATTTAGACTGAAGAATCAGAGAGAGAAAGCACGCTTGAACAGATGGTTTTTGAGTGTGGATTTAAAGTGTAATAATGAATTTATGTTTCTGCGGTCAGGTGGTAGTGAGTTCCAGAGATAGATCTGTTAGCAGCATAGAAAACTCCCACTAAAATGTATCTTTATAGGAGTGCTTGTTGTATCTCCACCGTGCGGAAAATAAAAAGCTGTGGCTTCTTTCCATGTTTAGGTGACAACATTTCTACCAATCAGAAAGTGGTGGTGCAGTTGGCCTGGCTGCTGTCCGTTTTTGGCCCTGCCGTCGAACAGGGACGACTTGGGTACACATTTGGTTGGGTACACATGCAATAGAAAAGCATTTCTTAGTGGAAAATTGCTATGTATTACATTCAGTGAGATTCCCAATGGCCCTATAAGAACTGCATTATCGAGGGAAGGCAGTAAAACAAATAATGTTGGCCTGGTTCCAGAAGGCCACAAAGAAAATGCACAAGACGGACAGTGATAGAACAGAGCTTCAGTCACAACTGATCCTAAATCCACACATTAGCACCACTCTTAGCAGGAGCCTGTTGATGTAGCATCAAAAACACCTGCAGCCACCACCACCATAGCCATAACAATGTTAACAGTAAGTAAGGGCGAAAGGCCTGACTCTTGCTTAAAGGTCAAATGATGTATATTTGCTCCCAGACATTGTCAAACACAACAGGCTCGGGAGCAAAGTATGTAGCAACATGTCATCGCTTGCTGCTCAGAGCAGGGACTGAAGGCTGTCGACTGAGTGGAGTGAGAGTTTCGTTTCTGCCTGCGGTACTGGCAAGAATAGACAAGAGCAATCATTGCATCAGAAAATCAAGAAATGCATATTAAAGATCTCACATAAAAGCAGCAGAGCTTGAAAAGATGGCATCATACGATGCACTTAAGAAGAAAATTCAAGACATGCAAAGGGCAGAACACCATACAACTGGTCTGCAAAATCAGTGAGCATGGGCATCCATTTGCAGATATGCCCCCTGGTTTGAGTGTGCTTTCTGCAGCCTTGCAATTAAACAAGCTACTTCTAAAACTCAAACTCTTTCCAGCAATACACACACATTCATCCAAATGCCTCTCGAGCCAATTAAAGTGAAGAAAACAAGAGGCAGAGTTGAAGAGTCCACTCCAAGCATCTAGACATGCTGGCCAGTTCTTGACCAAAAGTCAACCCTGACACCCAGGTTTACTTATTTTTTACAATAAATAAAACCCAAAGCCACCAATTAGCATTATGCAAATGATATAATGATAATTACTGGACATTCAATTCTACTTTTTTCTAAGTTGTGGCCAGTCTCACTTTTAGATTGAAGCTTTAAATCACTTTGTTTTCTAACATACATTTATTCATTTTATAGATAACACTATGTCATGTCAGAAACCGCATGCTGTGTGAATCTGGTATCTGGCTAAACCAACCCTTAAATGGACAGAATAAATATTTAACAGCATGTTTTCCTTAGGAAATGGTTTAATAAAAGATGGATTAGCTGTATTCATTAACAGGTGTCTTTATTCAGAAAACCTGGCTTCAGTACTGGCGATCTGTGAATAATTAAATGGACTCCAAAAAGCTGACTGTCAGTATGGCTTGGCTTTTGTGTGACTCCACCTGCGAGATGACCTCAAATGGTGTGATACAGGGACGAAGGCAGACTGCAAATAGACATCAGTGCTGGAAACTCCGGGGGGTTGATGGGACAGACCCAGTCTGATCAACTTCCGACATTTAAACAGGCTCCACACAGAACAGGCTGGCTCTGTCTATATAAAGTGCTGGTACACTGTAGCACATTGTCTGCTTGTCTTTTTTAACGGAAACATGCAGTAAAAATGTTGCAAACAATAAATAAAAGCCACCAATTTGCATTATAAAAATGTTACTTAATGTACAATCAAGCTTGTTTACGTTTTATTCCTTTTATTTAATGGGAACAATTTTTATCTCTATCTTGACACTTTAGTTTTTGTCTTGTATGTATTCATAAATATGAAAACGAACAGAGAAAATGTATTTTTTCAGAATGTAATACTTGTATTTTGTTGGCAAGTTGGGGCATCACTCGTAAGAACAAGCTTTTCATGCCATTGTGGCTCAGTCTTGGCCTATTTCTTTTGAAAAGCCATCTTTAATCCCCTGAAGTTAGGAGAATGAATCTGTGTTGAGTTTGAATTCTTCCTTAAATATCTCATGGTACACTGCTCCATTCATGTTTTCTTCAAGGACATGTAATGCCCCATTTGCAGAGAAGAAGCCTCACATGATGCTCATGATGCTCCCACCTTCATACTTCACGGTGGGTGTGGTGTTCTTGGGAACCTTGCTTTCTTCAGTAATGATAAATTATTCTAGGAGTTCTACGGCTCTGGAAAAAAATAAGTTTCTCAGGTTTTATCTTTTATAGGTGCAAGTATTTCTCCTAATTTCCAAATAAAAACACTGTTCTTTAAAGCATAATTTAAAAGGTAATGACAAAACAAAATAAGAGAAATGATGCAGCATTTACTGAATGAATAATTCGAAGAAACATCTCTCCTTCACTCAAACAAAATGGCAATAATTACCTTTGACGAACTTCTAGTAGTGTTTTGCCACCATACAGCTGGTCACATTGCGAGAGGAGAGTGTTGATTGCAGCAGTGTTTTTATACTTTTTTAAATAAGATTTGATTTAGGTGATCTGTAATCAGTAGCTCATGAAGCAGAATGAGATGCTTGTGTAGGAATGGGTGCCATAGAGATGCTGATTTAGAAATAAATTGCAGCTGTCTCTTATTTTTTTCCGGAGCAGTATTTTGTTTTTGACCAGAGGAAAAGATTTATTGTGGTTCAAAGAAATTTCTCCTTGCATTTTATGAAACCACTCAAACCACTAAGACAGTGGTGTTTAAGGTATTTGCAAGGGCTCTGCAGATTTTATCTATTCAAGCCTTGTTTAATAATGTTGCCCCCAAAAAACTTTAGTAAGCTTCTTCACCATGATTGCTAAGGCTTGAAATCTCCCCTTTTACTTTTCGTTAATATTTATAAATCAAAAGACATTTTGTGTGCAAATATATAAACCTGGAATATTAATTAAAATACTGTTCAAATTGTCCTGTTAAAAATGATAGTTTAAAGCCATTATCTAATGACCAGTTTCCAATAACAGCCCTTTTGACCTCGCATTTGCTGCCTGTTTAGCTTGAGATTAAATAGGGCCACTCTTTCCTCACAGCTGCAATGGCCCTGAACCTGCTAATAAATCTTTCTTTTCTCTCATCCTGCTCCATTGTACCCACCTGCCCCCCAAAAAGGCTCTCTTTCTCAGTGTTTCTGTCTGTGAAGGCTTTCCAAGTCCCAGGGCATGTGTTAGGTCTCCTGGGTATCCTGGGAAGACAGGGTGCTCCTGTTGGAAACTTTTTGTTGACTAAGTTTCTAGTTTTGGGTCATAAACTTGGACTTTTCTCCTTGAGGAGTGTGGTTGGAGTCTGGAAAACACATTCTGACCTAGCATTTTATGGGAGAAGCTTTCATGTGGAGATTTATTTGTGTAAATAGGGCAGGCAAATGAGAGATTTATAGTTGGGTTAGTTGATGTTTATGTTTTTAAGAATACATTTAAGATGTATTTCAGGTCAGACAGCTCAGAAGGTAAAGCCATCACCACCATAACTTTTATGCTATGAATATGAAATACTAACTTCTTCAGATCAACAGTAGTGGCCAAATAGCTGAAAAGCGGCTATATAAACTCCACACAAAAATAGCATGCAATTTTGCTAATACGTTCAGAAAATCCTGGACTGGAGGGAAAACGATGAACAAATCTTATCTGACAACTTCAGTTCGAGCTTCAACCATCTGTGACCTATCTCCTATCTGACAGAACTATCATATTCATGAATCATTCTGTAGAATTTCCCTCTCTGTATTAGGGCTCTATGATCCATTCCACAACTAAACTGTGTAAACAGGATATTTCACCAAGGCCTTAGAATACATATAGCTAGCAATCAGTTAAACCTTTAATTATAAAGAAAGGGTTTTTATTTTTGCTAAGAGTTCTCTTTTTTCAAAACGTATCAAAGTTTTTGCACAGCAACATACTATTAGTACCATAAACATATACAATAAAACCCCAGTTTTACACAGATCAGAAGTCACAGATTTAGTCACATGCAGAATTTTTTTTTTTGTAAATACCCACAATAACGCATAAACTGCAAATATCCTCCGCCTTTTTTGCTTTTTTGTGGCAATAAATATATTTGTTCTGGATTGGGTCACACAAGGGGACTCAGGGCAGGCTATGGTCGACCTGGAAGCACTTTTTTCTAATTCCACATCAGGGTTGAGCCCCCGCGCTCTAAGTGCGATTTCTCCGTGGTGCAAGCACTCAGACATTTCAAACTCCACAGTTCAATTGATCTCCAGGATACCTTTATAACGAGCCCTCATTTGTATTTTTAGCCCGACTAGATCACGGGTTTTCCCAAGAAACCGTTCACCTCGCCACGGTGTCCCAATACTTTTGTTCAACAATCTTCCGAGTTGCACATCAGTGAATACGGGCTTACCATTACATTTTCTTTGAGGGTAATGCATTAAACTGAGTTTAAAATGACAAGGTGTTCTGGGAGCATATTTGGGCGCATAGTTAGGGTTTACACTATTTATATATAAAAATAGACATTTTTAGGCTTTTTTTTTTCACTATATGCAGGTGCTCTTGGAACATAACAGCCAATACTCAAGAAACGTTATGGGAGAAAAAGGTTTTGTGCATACTGTAAGTATGCCAGTGTTAAAATTAGATCCTTTTCCGTTCCACCAGTTTCATTAAAATAGTGCAGTTTTACCTTGTAGGTATGACCATTTTACAGCGATCTCCCAGTCTTTGAAGATAGTTTTGTAGAGGTAAGCACTTTTGTTAAACTTCAAAGAACCAGTCAGTCCCATCAAGCCTCTGTAGCTCCCACCGCTCTGTAAGTTCTAAGCGAGTGGGGGCCGGGCCGACATGTCAAGGTCACTGTAACCATGGTGATGAGATATGTGAGTGGAGGTGGCATAATGACAGCTGTGCCTTGTGGGATTCTTCCCCATCTCAGTCCCCAACATTACTGTCTGCTCTCACACGCACACGCACACACACATACACACACACAGAGTGTTCACAGAGCTATGGACAAACCCCTTGACATACCAAGATTAACTGTGGCACACATGAGTGACTTCCCCAACATTGTGAGAAAGAACAAGAACCAACAAACCTTTAAAAAATAAAATGTGATATAAAAATGTAATCTCCACCCCCTCCCCCTTACTTTGCTTCTTTAGTCTTGCAAAGGAACTCTAATTCTAATGTAGTTAGTGCACAAAGCATGCTCCATAAAGACATGGGTGGATGAGTTCAGTGTGCACAAAGTCCTGACCGCAACCCCATCCAACACCTTTGGGTTGAATTGGAACAGAGATTGAAATGCATAGGGCAGCACTGCAACACACATAATCCAAGCATCCTAGAGAAAAGGCTAGAGAATATGTATTAAAAAGAGAAAAATATATATAGATATCTAGTGTACACAGCAAAAAGAAAGCTTTAGCAACAGAATGTGATAATCAAAATCTCTTATTTCAAAGAAATAAATATTTTTAATATAGATTTGTTTTAATATAGATTCCTGTGCTGACACTTCTCGATTTCAGCACGCAGCTTTATTGTAGGCCTGAGACATGGCGTCTGCTACATACCTGGCTTGCACATCAGACTTTTTGTGTATTTAACAGTTATGTATAAAAAGGGTGGGAAATAAAATTTCAGGGCTGCCACTGGCAAGCTACACTGTTTTATCTATGTATCTGTAGTCTGTAGTTAATTATTCTGCTCTAATCTCTGTTTTTATCCCTTAAAACTGAATTCCACTACCTCACAGTGTCTCCACTGTGAATTACACTTGCTCTTCCCCTGAGCTCCCCCATCCTCCTCTCCTATATGGTTTGACCTGATATGACCACTGTGAAACTGACCTGAACATTATGCTATAGCATCAGCATTCTGCCTCCACTCTGACAGACTGTAGCTTAACAAATGGAAGCCTGCCAGTCTACTGGGTGCTTTATGGACTAGACTTAAGTCTGAAGAGTTCCCATGAGGGCTGACCTGCTGAACAGAGATGACCACAGCTCACTAATGAGGGAAACTCCTCTAGACAGAAGAATTACAGCGGTCTCTGAGCTACAACACTAGTGAATGCAGCTTGCTTTTTAAGCTGCCTTTTCTTAAAGTGTAGTCAGCCAAGACAGGTCTGAACAAAACTCAGTAAGGGCTGCAAGACTTTGGATTTTTACTATTTGACTAGGCATTGAAAATTCTGACTAAAAATGTGTTTCAAGTTTTAGTAAAACTATAAATTAGCAGTATGCTACCAGGCCATATTGCCTTTTTGAAGTGTGAGACATGCAGTGAAGAGTTTTAGTTCTATTCCAGTTAGCCTTAGGCACAGACACCCTTTTCACAGCTACACACACTGCCTGTAAAATACATGCTAAAATCACCACACATTTCAGAATCATCCTTTTCAAGCCAGCTTAAATTGGACTTAGTGTTCTATGCTGTCAGGCAATGCATCTTCAACAATCACCTTATAATAACGAAATATTAATATGCGGATGTTGCATTGGTTGGTCCAGAAACAAATCTGAAAATCGTGTTTAATATTTGAACCTACATCCATTCTTGAATGCTGATATTCAATGTCTGGATATGACATCTGTAAAAATGAAGGTGCGGGAAACCAGCAAAGTTGTCAAAATCAGTTTTCTGTTGTACCATAATGCTTCCATTATTGCCATGGTGTTCAAATGAAAGAACAGTTGCTAGACTTAAGTTTACACTATTATTTTCATTCCGTTATTTCACTGGAAGTAAACAGCACCCCACTACCCACAGCCAGAGGGAAAAATAAGAATAAGAAAAACGTACTCACCTGCCACTGTAACTTCACATTACATTACTTTCAACCTTGTATTACTTTGCCCAAAAATAAGAGTGAGTAAATATGCTTCACAAGGCATTGCGAGTGAACTGCATGAGTCCCATTTGAACCCCCAGTCCCCAGAGCAGGGTAATTAGTCAGCTCCATCTTTCCAAACAGGTTCAGCGATGCATAGAATATAAAACCATCCCTAGTCCCCACAAGCACAGGCAGGGTTATGATTCATCTAGTTAAGACAGAAAAGCCCCAGTAGCAATCCCCCTAAATCTGTGAGCAGGCCCTCCATTAGAAAAATTTTAGTGCTCAGTGATGATTTTTTTTTTCTGCCAGAACTATTCAGCCTTTTTTGTATTTTGTTTAATGCCTGGTATGTCCTCTTCCCTCTGTAGGAAATATGTAGAAGACAAATCAGGTCTGATTCAGTTCAGTTTAATTAGATTCAAGTCAACTGAACTCCGATGTCATTATGCTGGTGCAGCTTTCCTATGGTGTTGTTCACAGTGCAAAGATAGATATTGGACTTGGTAAACTGCAGCATGAAACTTGATGGTGCACTATAGACTTTGCTGTTTTTAGCAACAGAAAGAATGGGAGTGAATCTCACCAACGCCTTAGAATTCATGTTGCTAGCAATCAGTTAAATTTTCAATTATAAGGCAAAATGCTTTTTGGTGCTAAGAACAATTTCAGGACTCTTTTTTTTAAAAAAAACTTTCCAAACTGTTATATTTTTTTTAATGAGCAAAAAAAAGTGTATTTAATTTCATTTTAATTTCTAGAGCTGAAATGTCCAGTGCTTGCATACGCTCTTACATGTTACACATACCTTCAGAAATTCACATGGAAAAACTGTAAAACACAAGTTCACAAATACCATACTGGACAACAATCAAAGACCAAAAATGATCATGTTTAAAAAACAACGTTCTAAGTGCATGTTTTGTATGAATGTAAATCAGCCAATCACAACTATAATTTAAGTTGAAAGTAAAAATTCAGTGTGAACAGCATGTAATCTCTGCATTTAACCCATTCACCAAGTGAAGCAGCGGGCAGCTACGAACACAGCGCCTGGGAAGCAGTGTGTGGGGACGGTACCTTGCTCAGGGTACCTCAGAGGGGCCTAGCGGTCTTGGCAATCGAACCCACGATTTTCCTGATCACAGGGCGAATGCCCTAACCACTAGGCTACCAGCTGCCCTAGTTGACATCTAACCAAAGTGCTAACAACTTATAAAAGCAAATGTATTTATTTAATTACAGAGTTTATTGGCTGACTTTGCTATGACTGATGAAGCATTCTTATTGTAAGACCACTGGTGCTGCTGTTTAATGGAAAACATTACCATAGCAATGCGAATTCTACTGTAAATGTGTGTGACTATCATAGAGCATCCAACAATAAGGACAGCATTGAGCCTAATTTAGTGATAGAAAACATGTTACTACACAGAAAGGTCTCATTTGTAACATTGATCCTTTTTACCTCAAAATGGTCAAAAATGGTCATGCATGTGTCATAACAACCTTGGGGCAGAGTTAGAGAGGACAAAATATCTGAACAGATCTCCGACTGTGTGGTAGATAAGAAAGGGTTAAAACATTTCTTCTCCTTAGGCCAGTATGAACCATCTGTCACAGGCTGAATGATGAGCACCTTAAAGATCCATGTTCCTCTGGGAGGTTGGAGGTTAAGGGCAGTCTGCATGTGTACAGTGTGTGCTTTTCTGATTAATGGTGAACCCAATATATAGTGGTCTCACATGATGGGCAGCCTTTGTCAAGCGCCTTGGTTTGGTAATGGCTATATCAAGGCAGCATGATTCAAAACCTTCTTATGCTTAACAGCCGGGGGGATGGGACTGATACAAAAATCAATTCTCTCCACCACTACAGTGTGCCTGCCAATCACGGTGAGGGAGCACACTACAAGGAGCAAGCGGAGGTCGTTCCTCAGCATGAGGGCAACAGCTGACTGCCAAGTAGACAAGATTCCATATCAGCCACCCAGGAGAAAAAGAACAACAATCACTTATTATTGGAGCAAAACCAAAGATGAACCACTCTTGAATCCATCAAGAATCCGTAATGAATGGGTCTTGTGAAGAACCCTTTAGAATATTAGCCCAAAGAAATCAGAGCATATTAGTAGAATCCAATTTCAGTAAATAAAAACAGTGTAAGCCTAAAACTGGTGTTTGCTCTACTACACGCTCGCAGATTGCTGCTCTTACGCTGGGCTTGCCTCTGCTCTGCTACTCTCAGGACCCCCTCCTGAGGGTGGGTGGAGACTATCCTGAAAGTTCTCATGGGTTCAAAAATGATTTTTGTTTGTTTCTAAGTCCTAAAATAAATGAAATGTAGGAGTTTTGTGTGTGTGATCACATTTTAAAAGCTCCTAGTTTCTATGTGGCATAGGATCACCAAACAATGCTCAGCATGGCATCTGACACCTCAAGCATCAGCACAAACCAAAGAAAACTTGACTGTGTGTCTTCTTAAGGACTTATATCTGGTTCTGAACTGGACATTCTTTCTTTTGCAGTATTAATTTAACTGCATTATTATTAATAGTAGTAGTAGTAGTAGTAGTAGTAGTAGTATATTACAACATGGTTACAACTAGGTACCTTCCCATATTTGATCAAAAAGCTGTCAAACTAGTCAGTGATTCATTTTAGTCATCAACAATCATGCTTATTGTTAAGTGTTTTGATTTGACACACGTCATAAAATTTCAGTTTATTTTTATTTTTCCTTCACTCAAAACTAAGGGAATGGCACGTAGCACAGAGTGAACTGTATATTTGAGGCACATTTGAACCCCCTCATCCCTTGAGAAGGGTACTTAGTCCAGCTTTCCAAACAGGTTCAATGATGCATGCAATATAAAACCATCCCTAGTCCCCCGAGCACAGGCAGGGTTATGATTCATCTAGCGATCCCCTTAAATCTGTGAGCTGGTGCACCATTCTAAAAATATTAGTGCCCTATGATGTTTTAATACACTGGTGGCCTTGAGCCTATTCTATGGTAAAACACCATTTAAGAAGTATATAAAAAACCAAGCACTCTGTGGGAGGACATCATAGAGGAACCACTTTTGATTTCTAAATGATGGATGGATGGCTATTTAAAGAAACATTTTTGGGAATTAACCTTTTTAAAGCCTCCGTTCCTGTAAAGGGCTTTTCTTAAAATTGTACGTCCAAGACAAGAAGGAATGTAAAAGACAGAAAGCAGAGCTGGAGGTGGCAAAGTTGAAACTGTTTCAGATTTGCACTGGGAGTGACAAGGATGGAGTTTATTAGAGGGACAGCACAAGTTGAACCTTTGGGTGGAAAAGTCAAGATTGTATTGGGACAAGTGCTGAGGAGAGACTGAGTGTGTTGGGAGGAGGATGCTGAGGAGAGACTGAGTGTGTTGGGAGGAGGATGTTGAGGA
>JBBPDB010153245.1:0-14113 GCA_037974465.1 Brachypetersius altus
CTCCCTCTGTCTCTCTCTCTCTCTGTCTCTCTCTCTCTCTCTGTCTCTTTGTCTGTCTCTCTCTCTGTCTCTCTCTCTGTGTCTCTCTCTGTCTCTCTCTCTCTCTCTCTGTCTCTCTCCCTCTGTCTCTCTCTTTCTCTCTCTCTCTCTCTATCTCTCTTTCTCTCTATCTCTCTCTGTCTCTCTCTCTCTCTGTGTCTCTGTCTCTCTGTGTGTCTCTCTCTATCTCTCTCTCTCTCTCTCTCTCTCTCTTTCTGTTTCTCCACTGTACCATGTAGGCACGTAACACCATGTGAGCTGTTTGGTTTGTTTTTAAAGTATGAAGGATTACATAATCATTTTGACCCAGTCTTATTGTTTATATACACTCAGTTTGAAAGATAATGTGATGTATGGCTTTTCAAAGAGATAATGTTATGGAGTTATTTACTCTGTGGAGTTTTGCTGCCATCCTCATAGCACTTAACGGTATCCATGGTAATGTGTTTAAAAGTACCAGTCTGTACTGTGGATTGAAAATGACATTTTTTTTTTAGCTTGTGTGCTATATGTGAGCAGTGATGTAACTCTGGAGGCCCATCCACACACACAGCTGAGCTGGATGCTCTTTTGTAGGTTAAGAGATGTCAATAACTAGCATGTGCTGTACTTTTTGTTCAACGGGCAGACCACCCTGTTTCATTTTGTTACATTTGTTGAATTTCTTTCCTAACAGGAAGTAAATGCAAGTTCTTCTTTAAATTTTCCATTGATAAAAAGAACTGGAATTCTATGTTTAACAGCACACAGAAGTAAATATGGTATGAATATGATATGAAATTAAATATAAAATCTAAATGTAAATTAGTTCAGTCTTTACTTTAGTGCTGACACTTTCTCAACCATCCAGTTTGTGTCCTTGCAATAGCAACTGCTACCACAGCTCTTATTGACATTATGTTCTCTTTCAAAGACACAGTAACATTCACACAATAACTGCCCACACACTTTAGCTACTTTGCGTTTTCTTTTTAATTTGCATCTAAAATAGCAAAAGGAGAGATTTCTCAGGAGATCAGGTAGAAAATAATTAAATAGTCGAGGAAAAGGGAAAAAGTCAAAAAGGTTCACAAAACATGAAAAGAGAGAGAGAAGAGTGTCAGAGCTGATATCATCCCATCAGATTACCAGTACATAAAGCGTTCAGCTTTGACAGAACGGGTAAAATTGACCTCCAGATCTGGAGTCCTAAGACTGAATATTTTTTACAGGAATCATGGGAGAAAAGATCTCTGCAGAGTTCTCTGAAAAACAAAGCTAGTTTTCCAAAAAGCATGGAAGCTGTAATAAAGGCAAAGGCCAAACTCATTAAATACTGAGAGATGTAATGTTATATTTAGTTGTTGAGGTTTCTGTGTATTTTTTTGTTTCTGCTTTCTGCTTTTCTAGACAGAGAAATGCCCAAAGGAACTCCTCAGTATTTTCCAGAATTATTGTAATAGCCATTGTTATTATAGACGAAATGTGACTCTTTCCAGATGGATGACAAAGAAAGAAATTCAAAAGTGTCTTGCTAAGACCACCACAAGCTGCCAGAACAGCATCATTGTACTTTTGCACAGGTTCTGCAGTCCTGTGAGGCTGTGATGGAGAGATGGAATCCTTCCATTCTTTCAAAGACATTTCTTCAGTTGCTGTTGATTCTGTGAACACCAGCTTTGATTGTGATGTTTTGATACTGTAACATCCATTAGATCAAAAGCTATTCCATCATCAGTGTTTGCTGTTGAACTGAGGTTGGGTCAGTGTTCAACATTTCCAGAATTGAATCAATGACCAATACAACTGGCAAGATCTGTAGTGATTGAGTACTGTTCCACATCAAATCAACATTGTTTCCATCACAGTGCACAGGTTTTAGCTTGCATTTATCATATATGTAGGTTAAATCACAGTGACTCAGGGAAATATGTAGAAATGTATTATTTAACAGTGTAAGTTTGGAGATTATTTATTGACATGAGTCAGTGCTACCTTAGAGGTCTGTGAATTTGCTATTTTGTTATCAGCAAATGTACATTTGTTCTGAATGTAGTTTGTATTAACAGGTAATGTCTCTGATGTAATGTCTGTGAGACAACATAGCTGTGGGCTGCTGAAAGAATTTGTTGCTGGGGTTGCTGGGAGTAATCATTTTGTCAATGTTACGTCGCGTCGTGGACCACCACAGCAGGAGTCACACAAGCAGACGTCCATTCTTTCTCTTGGTCTTTATTCCCATAAAGCAAAACAGAATATAACGGTGAACCCACAACCTAACTATACTGAAGGTCCTTATTTATACTAGAACTAAAACACAAACACCTGTACATCAGTAGGCCTCATTCCTGACCATCCGAGGCTCAGGAATGAGGCTACACCCCATGTCAAAATAAGAGTGCCCAAACAAAACCAAGGAGAGGCTGATGGGAAGATTTATGTACTGACAACAGGAAAGTCTGTCTGTAACCTCATTGGGAGCATTGGGATTTTAAATAGTAATTTATTTCAACATACTTGTGGTTTGTGTGTTTCATCTTTAACAACTTGTTTTTTTCTTCTTTTTAATTCTGTTTAATTAAAATAAACATACCAAAGTAAAGTTTTGTGAGACAAACCAAATTCTGTGGCTACAAACTCGAGGAGCAAATTGGACTGTGAAAAATTACATACCCCTACCCATACCTCTAAAATTCCAAGAAAATGTGGTGTATGAGCTCTTTTATGATAGGCATAACTGCAGAAAATGGGGTCGTCTTATGATACTCGTTCTTTTAATGAAAGTTTTAACTCCATGAATATTTCCTTATGAGTCTCTTCATCTAACTGAAATAAATCAATTATGGAGACGATGGTGATTTCCTAACATCCTTGGCAAGTTAATAGAGTATTAGATGTCTAATTCCTTCGCCAACAATTTGGCATGAGTTTTAGTGCACTGCGACTGGCTTGCTAACTCTGAGTAAAAGTGGGGGCCCTGGGGGCTGCTAGTGATTCATGGCAGAACAAAAAGCTGCTCCACTCAAACCCAGTCTCAGTATCAGGCTTTGAAGCTCATAGCTGATGTCTGAAATAGCTCTCTTAGTTAGCCTTCACCATGGGCCCGCAGGAAACCAGCGATGTTATGCTAAGCAGCACGAAAGAGAGAGAGGGAACAAGAAATGAGGATGAGACAGTGAGATGCAGGCAGTGAGTGAGTCACAAAGGGAGATCTACTGGAAGAAGCAGAAAGTGAGACGGAGAAATCAAGCTACGGAGAGAAAAATTGCACACACTGCTCCTCTGACCTCTTGCTAATGAGAGATAAATGTGGACGGAGGCTTCAGGCAGGTACCTGTGCACGCAAAATTCATAGTGGGACATTAAAGGCCCTTATTACTGTGGCGTATTGCTGCAACACAAACCAAACCCAATGCTCATTAAATGCTAGTGCCTTTGGAGACTACTATCAATACAGAGCATTTGTGATGACTGATCTTCAGTCCAGCTTAACCCATAAATGTCTGTTTTTATAGTAGATGCCGGCAATCCCAGAGCAGAAATCGGTATAATGCTGAAAGTAGCGTGGGATGATATGTCTGAAATGACACTGATACCTCGAGTATCCTGTCTATACTGATACCAGTCCAATTCGGTCTTTTCCCTTTCTTTATCTGTTAATATTTGTTAATAATGACTCTCTACTTCCTTTATATCGCAATGCGTAAATTATCATTCTTAGAAGTATTACACACTATTTGGGTACAGGAGACTGTATCTTGAGCCATTTTCAGACACAGTTGCTGCACATCTGTATTACTTTTGTATCTGTTACATATCTATTCTGAAAATGCACCATATGTAAGATGAAAGTGTAGAATGTGTTAAATGTGGAATTTCTCATGTTCCAGTAGGTTGTGAATGAAACTAAACTGATACTGAGAATGTATTAAACATTAATTCTGTGCTGTCAGAAAGCAGAGCTCTGAAATTCAGTAGTCTGTGCTTCTATTGGACAGAAAACTGACCTGGACATTTTATCCAGCTGGATACACATATTTTTAGTGACATGTAAAAAGAGATTAATGGCTAACAAAGATTCCCCTGACAATATCTGCCAACTGAGCCAATGCCAATAAACGGCAGTGTATCCAGTTCATGCCCCGGATCTAAAATGTGCTAATAGCAACAGAGTTGTGTTAATGGAATCAGAGTTCAATCAGGGATTTCACTAATTCATCACTATGTCAAACGTTTGACTGTGTTTTTACACCTCACAGTAGCCTACTACACTGCTCAGCATGATGCTGTAGAGTCAGCACTCAGTAAGACTGGACTGAATAACATTTTACAGGGTTCGATGGTTTGTGGGAACTTCTGAATGAGGCACTCATAAGAAGTAATGTGTCCACTTAATACTTAACTCTCATTTTAAGTTTTTGTTAAAGCGAGTTTTAATATAGTCAAATATATTCACTCAGATATATTCACCGTAATAGTCAGCTGAAGCTGTGCAGTTGTAGAAGCTGCGGTTGTAGCCTCTTGTTCAAATACAGCTTTCATAGTAAGCTATTAGTCACACCAAGTGTATAAAGATTGATCATTTAATGTGTCACTATCAGTCTTATGTTGTTTCTTTAAACAGTTGCTTTTATTTATTTTATTGAATTATTTTATTTCCGTAGTTAAGTACAGTAATCAACCGCTTTTCACGGGGGTTACGTTCCAAGACCACCCGCATATAGTGAAAAAACGAGTTGTGTTTTGGTTAAAAAAATGCCTAAGAATACCTATTTTTATAGTGTAAACCCTAAACATGCTCCCGGATATGCTCCCAGAACACTTTAATTTCATTTTAAAGTTTAATGCGTTACCCTTAAAGAAAATGTAAAGGTAAACCCGTATTCGCCTTTAATTTAAATTCCTCTCCGAGATATGCAACTCGGAAGGTCGCTGGACAAAAGTATTGGGACACCCCCATGAGGTGAACGGTTTTTGGGGAATAACCCCTGATCTATTCGGGCTAAAAATACAAACGAGGGCTCGTTGGAAAGGTCTCCTGGAGAGCAATGGAACTGTGGTGTTTGCACCACAGAGAAATCGTGCTTTCAAAAAAGTGCTTCCAGGTTGGCTACGTCCTGCCCTGTTGTGTGAAAACATTCAGAAAAAAATTATTTATTGTCACAAAAAAGCAAAAAAAGGCAGAGGTTATTTGCAGTTTCTGTGTTATTGTGAGAATTTATGCATACAACTATGAGTTCGGTTCTCAAAAAAAATTTGCATGTGCTGAATCCGCAACTCCTGATCCTGGTAAGATTGGGGGTTTACTGTATTTTTAATCATGCAAAGTGAAGAAGACATGCAGAGTTGACTTTCCGAACAGGCCAACATATCCATGACCATATGAATCCATCCCTTCCCACCAGCAATGTTCTAATATTAATGATGTGCTCAGAACAGTGAAAGCAGGAACATCTTCCACAAAGTATTGTGTTTTACAATCAATGTGAATCAGAATTCATCACTCATTTTCCTTCTGTATTTCCATACTGAGCAGATATATAGTGATAAATATTATATTACAATCCATCATTTTATCCAAAGTAACTAGTGTGGAAACCAAAGGAGAGTTCAAAGTGCTAAAATCTTAATGTAGGGAGTAAAGATGCGAAAAGATGTACCAGATCTATCAGTAGAGGATATACTCTCTGAATAGATGAGTCTTAAAGAAGTTTTTGAAGAGGGAAATATATTCTGCTGCTCTGTGCACTTTTGGAAACTCATTCCAGTGAAGGGTCTGGACTAGGTTTGCATTGTGTGTAGGGATGGCAGAGCCATGTTCCTTTAAGGAGAGGAGGGAGCAAGTCTGAATGATAAGAAAGCTTAAGATAGCTGGGTGCTGACCCAGATGTCACTCTGTAGGCAAAGGTCAATAAGTACTTCTGTGAAATTATAGTGATCTCAATATTGACCAAAATAATCATGATTGTGTGTTTTACCACAATCATGCAACCTTTTGTTTTTGTCTCAGGTTGTCTGACTTAAGTGTGATACCTTAAGTGTGAACGTTGTTTAGTACATCATTGCTCAGTTAGTTCTGCAGTGTAACATGTACATTTTTTTAATGCTCTGCAGTGTGTGGATTGTAAGCATAAGCTGATCAGGACTACATTTAGGCCTTAGCACCAGCAACAGAGCTGCTGTGTGCAATGCTGTATCTAACTAAGCGTATTGGGTCACTGAGCATTGATGGATTAATGATGTCTTTCACTCTCTCTCTTTCTCTCTCTCTGTCTCTCTATCTCAGTGTCTTTTTCTGTCCAGCTTTTATTATTATATGTCTTTCTTTCTGTATACATCAACCTATAGCTGCACTGATTATGTATATTTATGTTAAATACACATCATCAGACAAACTTCTGCACAAACAGTGCGTATGTCTTTGTACAATAAATCATAAGCTTGAACTATTGTTCTGATTTTTAGGTTCTGGCATCATTTTTTAAAACCTGAAAAACAGACTAATTCAAATCTTCAATTAACTCAGATTTCAATTGCAAATATGCTATTTTTAAGGAAATTTTAGTGAAAATGTTACTTTTGTTTGCTAAAATAAATTTGCCATTGTCTTTGTGCAGGTCATTTGTCTGCAGGTCTGCAAATAAACAGTTATTGAGCATTAAAATGTGCAGAATTTGTGTTTGTTTTCTCCTCCACCACTCTCATTGACTCTTATTATCCCTAATTGAGTCACTGCAGCTCCGCCCCTCCTGACCTTCACTGTTAAGGTAATTTAGCAGTGCAATTACTTCTTGTCTTTGTCTCTCTCTTTCTCTTTCTGACCCTCTCCTTTCCTCAGGTGTGAAGCTTTGATCTCTTGAATGGTTGGATTTGATTAGGATTCTTTGGGAAATGATTCAGTGCATCATGAAATCTCAGATTACCTTTTCCTCATCCTTTAACTCCTTTCTCTATCTCTCTCTTAGATGTCGCGCGAGCAGTTGAGCTGCTGGAGAAGCTGCAGGAGTCTGGAGATGTTCCTGGTCATAAGCTCCAGTCTCTGAAGAAGGTTCTACAGAGCGAGTTTTGCACAGCCATTAGAGAGGTCAGTTTTATACCAGAATCCACACACACACACACACACACACACACCACAAACACCCTCAAATCCAAAAAAGTGGGCTTACAAAAGCAATTAAACATTAAAGCATTTCAGTATCATGAGCAACATAGCTCTTTTCATGAATTAAACAAAACACTTCACAATAAAATTTAACAGAAGCAAGTAGAAGGTAGAAGCACATAGATGATTAAATATCAGGAATGTATGAAAATTAAAAGAAAAATAATTAGCAAAAATATAGACTAAGATTAATGGATATTAATGGATGTAACGCATTAAATATTGAATCAAACAAAAATGCTGAATCCATAATAACCTGTTAAACCTAGAATGACAGTGTTTTGAGGATCATCAGCATAGAAATGATAGCTTAAGATATGCTGAAGATCTAACAGGAGCATTTAGAATTGGCGCAGGTCAGTATTGGGTCTGTCTGCCTTCCATTACCTTCAGCAAACTGCTATGAGTTTCAAAGGTAAGACTAAAGTAGAATTCTAATCTCTGAATTGTAGGATACTTCGCTTGGCATTCTGAGCTAAATGAAAAACTGTTAAAAATGTCATTCTAAAATACACAGTTAGCTGCTGTGATGATCGTAGAACAGGTGTGTGTTGAAGCAGTGGTTTAGCCAAAAATCAGATGTGCACTCTTACATCTAATCTATCAGCCGAGACATGCCTGTGTCTTGCATAATTTCATAGTGGACAACAAGCAATAAAAGCTTATATATGTTTCATTCTTAATGCCCGATTGTTTGGGATAAAAAAAAAACCGGGATTAAATAATATTTTCAATAATCAGTTCACTGCATGGCCCCACAGTGGTGCAGTGGGTGGCACTGTTGCCTCACGCCTCAGGGGTTAGGGGTTCAAATCCGGGTCCTGGCCTCATCTGTGTAGAGTTTGTATGTTCTGGTCGTGGTGTTGCGGGTTTCCTCCGGTGTCTCTGGTTTCTCCCACACTTTCAAAATTGTGGATAAATAAGAATGTTTCAAGCATGTGATGCTCCTTTAAACTCACTTGGGGCAAGTAACAGGTGTGGGCAACATAAAAATCACACCTGAAATCAGATAAAAAGGAGAGAAATTCACTTAGTCTTTGCATTGTGTGTCTGTGTGTGCCACACTAAGCATGGACAACAGAAAGAGGAAAAGAGAACTGTGTAAGGACTTCTCAAGGTCCATCTCCAGAGATCTAGATTTGTCTTATCAAGAAGACATTATCAAGAAGTTTGCATCCCATGGCACTCTAGCTAATCTCCCTGGGTGTGGACGGAAAAGAAAAATTGATAAAAGGTTGCAACGCAGGATAGTCCGGATGGTGGAAAAGCCCAAATCAAGGTCCAACGAAATTTAAGCTGTCCTACAGGCTCAGGGAGCATCAGCGTCAGCGCCAACTATCTGTCGACGTTTAAATGAAATGAAGCGCTTTGGCAGGAGACCCAGGAGGACCCCACTGCTGACAGAGAGACATAAAAAAGCTACAGTTTGCCAAAATATATTTGAGTAAGCCAAAATCCTTCTGGGAAAATGTCTTGGGGACAGATGAGACCAAGATAGAGCTTTTTGGTAAAGCACATCAGTCTACTGTTTACCGCAAACGGAGTGAGGAAAAGAACACAGTACCTACAGTCAAACATGGTGGAGGTTCAATGATGTTTTGGGGTTTTTGCTGTCTCTGGCACTGGGTGCCTTGACTGGGTGCAAATCTGAGGAAATCTGAGGATTATCAAAGGACTTTGTGTCGCACTGTAGGGCCCAGTGTCAGAAAGCTGGGTTTGTGTCTGAGATCTTGGGTCTTCCAGCAGAGTTCTGAAGTGCACAGCAGTGAGTCCAGAATTAAATCCCATTGAACACCTGTGGAGAGATCTTAAAATATGAGAGACCTGGAGCAGTTTCCAAAGGAAGAGTGGTCCAAAATTCCGGGTATGAGGTGTAAGAAGCTTATTGATGGTTATAGGAAGCGACTGATTTCAGTTATTTTTTTCCCAAAGGATGTGCAACCAAATATTAAGTTAAGGGTGCCAATAATTTTGCCCAGCCCATTTTTGGAGCTTTGTGTGACATTATGTCATTTTCTTTTTTTCCTCCTGTTTTTGTTTTGTTCCAAAAGCAAAACACGTGTTAATGCAATTAAGAGAAATACTTGATTTTCTGGAAAAATATCAGTGGTGCCAACAATTTTGGCCATGACTGTATATAGCACATTATCATACACAAAAGGTCATTCAATGTGCTTTACAGAATGGAAAATAAAATAGAGATAAATATAATGAGAGGGATAAAAGAACATGCAGTAATTTAAATATTTAATATTTAAAAGAAGCCAGAGGAGAATAGTGCTGTTTTTAGCAGCTTTTTAAAGCTGACTACAGTCGGTGCAGATCTGATAGTAATGGGCAGCTTGTTCCAGCAGCGAGCTGCATAGTGACTAAATGCCATTTCACCAGGTCCAGTTTCCGATCTTCTTACCACTAGCTGTCCGGCTCCTGCAGATCTAAGAGACCTACCAGGAATATATACTTCAAGCATATCAGAGATGTACGTAGGTCCCAAACCTTGAGTGACTTAATAAGTAATGTTTTGAAGTCAATTCTGCGCCAAACTAGGAATGAAAGATTAAACAGTTGCAGACAATTAATGAGTTCACTACATTTTAAATTACCCAAAAATGTCATGTTTGTTTATTTCTATATATCAAACATTGTTCTGTCTTTCATTCCAGGTCCTGGTAGTTGAGTGGTTGTTTATTTGAGACAGAAGAAGATACAATTGATGTCAAGTTTATCCTCTTGTATAATATGGAGAGAGTTAATTCACACTTTCAGTTTGTTTGTGTGTGTGTGAGTGTGTGTGTATTTTAGACTCGTTTGGCTGCGTCTTCTCATTTTATGCCCTCGATCTGTCACTTATATTCCAGTCAGCAATAGTGTCAAGGCAATTGCCGCAATGCCAATTTTCATTTACGACACGAATGCTCAGATTTGGGTAGGATGGGTAGATAAGGTGGGTAGTACACCAAAAGTGTAACATCATAATCGAAGACATTTCATAATGTCTGAAAATTAGGGCTGCCAATGACTAAATAATTAATCATGATTAATGAAATTATGTTGACACATCTTATTTGCTGTAATATGACTCTAGTACAAAGCCTTTTTCCATTTAAAAAGCTTCATATTTTGACATGGACAGTCAGAAAGAATTATTATTTTCATCATGTGCATCGCGGGTTTAGTCATCACAAGTTATGCAGCTTTTGTAGTCAGCGCCCAGTAAGGGCCGCATTGGCTGCATGTTCCACGGACTGAGTGTATAGTGTGTTGATCATAAGTATTGTGTGTGTGTATGTGTGTGTGTGTGTGTGTGTGTGTGTGTATACAGTCAGTGGTTCCAACTGTGGTAGCCTCTTGCTTTCGACTTTTCATTTGCTTTTGTTAATTTGCTGCTTGTTGATTTATCCATCGTTCTCTTGTAAGTATTGTCCAATGCAGTCTGCTGAAGGTGTTACTTTAAAAGCTGTACTTGTGCAAAAGGTCAAGGTGTGAACCTGTCCATCATTGCACATCTATCAAAGCAACATATAGCACACAAGCGTTCATCTGAATCCAGCTGCTCACAATAAGTTCTGTCAGATTTGAAAATCAATCATATCAAATACATGCCGAGTTCAGGTCTGTTTAAAATTGACATTAATGGTCTCACAGCCCACCTCCCACTTCTTAGTGTTAGATTTTGTTTGATGAAATATGGTCAAATATTGTTTATTGGGGTTTGAAATTTTTCAGATTTCAGACTCGATTAAAGCTCTAATTGTCATTCGAGCAACGGATGAGTAAAGATGACAAAGGAATAGCAGTATAACAGTATGGTGAAATACAGTAAATCCCGCTTATTCACAATTTAGCAGTTGTGGCTTCAGTCTCTCGTGGATTTGCAATATTACTTCAGTACTAAGAAAGTCCTAAACTGTGACTGTGTCCATGCCAGTGTGGTCTGTTGCAGTGAGACTGTAGGAATCACTCGACTATGTGGTGAAAAAGAGGCTAAACAGAACAGCTGGTGTGGGCTGAAGTTTACAATCGACACAATCTCTCCATCTCAGTGAGCTACAGGTTATAACAGTTCTGGCAGCAATAACTATGATGTGTATGTTAATTTCATTCCACACAGTTACTCTTTGAGCCTGAACTTAGATGTGTGTGAAATGAGGGGTTACAGTATGAATGCTGTTCGTTGGGTCTACCAGAACCCTCTCTGTCTGGCAGTGCCCACACAGTGTGAGTGATTTCACATGCAAATCTGGGAGGTGTGTGACAACACGGTTAATATGGACACAGAGACTGATTTGTGTGGTGAAGTCTTGCACTGTGAATTGTGTGTGTGTGTGTGTGTGTGTGTGTGTGTGTGTGTGTGTGTGTATGGATGGATAATAGGTTGATTGTTGCATTCTTTCTGTATGACGGTAGTAATACTGCCCTGGCTGACAGTCAGTACCAGAGAGAGAGAGCACGCATGAGAGAGTACACAAACAAAAAGAGGAGGGAAAGAAAGAGAGAGAGTGGGGGTGAGATAGATATTGGGGAGACAGAGAAAGAGTGACAGAAGAGAGGGGGAGGGAGTTCAGACAACAGGAAAGAGAGAGAGAGAGAGAGAAAGACAGACAAAAAAGAAGAGAGGAAGAGAGAGAGATAGAGAAACAGCATAGGCAAAATAAAGAGGAAGAGGAGGGAGGGAAACGGCAAAGACAAAAAGTGGGGGCAGAGAGGGAGTGAGAGAACAAAGACAAAAGGAGAAGGGAGTACATTGTCCATAAGAACAACAAATCCTCTCAACCTTGATCTGAAAACACACACACACACACACACACACATTTTTTGGCATAAACAGGCAATTGCTGAGACGCAAGATCCAAGCTCAAAGGCAGCTTTTCCCATGGTTAAATGACAGATGAGTCTTTTTGTGTGTGTGTGTGTGTGTGTGTGCACGTGTGTGTGTGCACATTGAAAAAATGATGCATTGAATTCAAGTCAAGTGGTAAATTAAATTCCACATCATTAAAATACATTCAGTAAACATTTTTGCTGGCTATGTTTTTCCTAGAGAAGGCCAGCAGGGGAAGTAAGGTAGCCTATCCTTAGCTGAATAATTTCTGCCCATTAAATAGCTAACTAAAGTGTTATTCTAACTGTTCTTGCCTACGGAGAGAATTTTGCGAAGTAACATAGGCTAACTGTATTTTTTTGCACTGGTAGATAACTCGTTTTGTAACGCTGATTTTCTGCACCTAGAACGGTAAATATCTTACTAGAGAGGTAAATATCTTAGAAAGGTAGCCTAGCTCTTCTTGTTTTTTCTGCCTAAATAGACAGTTTAAAAAGTGATAGATACTAACTGTTTTCTCTGGCCAAATAAATAGCTAAGTAAGATTGTATTACTCTGTATTACCCTCGCTAAAGATCTAGCTAAACATCATTACTGTCTTTCCTTAGCTGAAGAACTAGCTAATAAGGTATCCTAACTGTTCTTCCCTTGCTAAATGACTATCTCAGTACAATGGGCTAGATATCTATTTAGGGAGGTTAATACTAAAGGTCATGGGTTCAGTCCCTGCCCGGTTGGACAAGTGTGCTTTCTGCTTAGGGTTTGGATGTTTTTCTTTTGACTCTAATTTTCTCCCACAGTCCAAAGTCGTGCCTGTCAGGTAAACTGGAGATGCTAAAATATTCCTAGGTGTGGGCGTGAGTGTGAATGTGTGTCTGTATCTGCTGTGTGATGGACCAGAGTCCTGTCCAGGGTGTTTCTCTGCTTTCCACCTTATTTCTCTGGGATAGGTTCTGGCACCCCCCTCATCCTCGGTTAGGGTTAAGCAGTAACGGATGGATAACTAGCTAATAGAGGCACAATGTTTTCTAAAACATCAAATTTTTTAAAAACCACTTTTCTTAACTAAATAAGGAAAGTAACAAAACATGTTTATCTTTTTCGACCAGTGAAAAAGCTGAGAAGAAACTGATAACATTTCTCTAATGCGGAGACAGAGAAGGCGTGGGGGGGCTTGTAGAGGAGAGAGGCAGTAAGAGACAGAGAGCAGTATCAAAGATTTGCAGATCGTAGCAGATAAAGTTGACAGAATGTACTGAACCCTTCAAAATCTGAAGTTATCAAATTATAGTCTGCACTTCAAATCATTCATTTAAGTTTAATGTAACAACAATTTAAGGTCATAATAAAATCTTCTTTTCTTCTTATAACTTACAATGTCTGTGGAACTTAAAACATGCCTGTATTATTACAAATGGTATCCGTGAATTCTAGTGAAGTTGGATATATGTATAAGCTACAATTGCAATTATGTACTGTGACTCTTATTTTGAATATGCTTATTCATTTGCACTGTCAGAGATTGTAGATTTTGCTAAAAAGTTTAAGCTCGCCCCACAGAAAAGCCTGTGATTTATCACATCGGTCAAAACTTGGTGACTTCAGAAATTGTCCTTTTCCTGTTTGTCTGCAAACATTACTCATACTGGCAGTACATTTACATTTACATTTACGGCATTTAGCTGACGCTCTTAACCAGAGCAGCAGTAAAAGTCATTTGTTTTGTGCCGGAACACCTTTTTACATCTATATTTAAAGGGCCCATATCTCTGAAGAATGTGGATGTAGCATGTAAGAATTTTTTTAAAATGTACCATCACTTCACAGTCTGCACAGTTTGTGTACAGTGCCTTATGCTTAATAATTGGTACTCGTATTTAATAAGAAAAAGGCTGATGTACATCCTTCTTAATGTGTATCAAATGGTGTCATTGTTCATCAATTAAAGGAAATAGATCAATTCCGATTCAGATTCAGATTTTATTTGTCACATATACCATGATGCATGGAATGAAATGCAGTGAAAGAGGTAGTTCAGTGGGTAGGATACTTGCCTCCGGACCAAGAGGTCACAGGTTCGAATCCTACCTTCAGCACCACCACTGGGTCCC
>JBBPDB010153278.1:0-14111 GCA_037974465.1 Brachypetersius altus
TTTTGTAAAGCTGCTTTGTGACAATGACCATTGTTAAAAGCGCTATATAAATAAAATTTAATTGAATTGAATTGAATTGATCAAGAGTGCCCAAATCTAGTCATTTGAAATAAATAGCAAAAAAGAAAAACAATTGAAACACATCCCATGAGCTAAAACATATATAGTAATTCTAAAAACAGCGCAATTATTATCTTTGTTTGTTGTAAGGGCATTATTGCATTTGGGGGAAAAAACTGTTGGTAAATCTTTTCGTTTTGGATTTCATGAACCGATAACGTCTGTTAGAGGGTAACAGTTCAGACACATTGTGTCCAGGGTGATATGAATCCTTAATAATTTTGTTGGCCATAGAAATAATGTGATTGTTTAAAGAGGGAAACTTCTCCGAAACTGTGTTGGACACCAACCCTCCAGGAATGAATTTGGGGACCCCTGGTGTAAGGTGTGTAGACCTGCTGTAGATCACACAGTAATGAAGGTATTACTTTATGCTCAAAAGCTAAAAAAAAAAAAAAAAACCTTACACAACCCAACACACAAATACTGTACAAGGGCACCACTGAGGTACTGTTCCACACACACTCTGCTCCGTGGGCTTTGTGTTCCTGGCTGCCCCCTGCTTCACTTGGTGAATGGGTTAAATACAGAACGAATTTCTCAGTCTGTGAAAGCAAATCCTAACTGAATGTAGGAATCCTATCTTATCTCGAGCTAGGAATCCTAAATAAGCGATCTAAAATCGATGATCGACTTTTATGTCTGTTGCGGCCGTAGTCTAAATAATCAGCTGGCAGAGGTGGACAGTAACAAAGTAGATCTACTTGAGTTCTGTACTTAAGTAGAGTTTTTGAGTATCTGTACTTCACTTGAGTAGTATTTATTTTGGAAACTTTTGACTTTCACTTCACTACCACTGAAAGACAAATATCGTACTTTTTACTTCACTGCATTTCTGTCAAGGGTTTCGTTACTTGTTACTTTTAATTCTAAAAGTGGATGTTTTTTCCTCCTTTTCTAAAACTTGATTGTTTTTTTTCCCGGCTGACAGCCTATCAGTAATCAGGAGAGTTACGTCGTGTCTGTCGTAGCCTGTAACCATCAAACTTAGCTCAATGCCGGGATTGCATTTCTGCAGCGCCGGAGGACAGACGGAGACGGACGGAGATTTTTCTGTTTCGTTTTCACACCCAAGGCCAAATCTTGATAAAATGTTTATATTTTCCGAAAGGATTAAAGATTCGTTTTGTTATAAGTGCGTGCTGTGTCGGCCTAAAACACACTATAAAATGGCCTGAAAATCTGCGCAGACATACTGAGGTCTGGAAACATTTTAGTAGCTACAAGTGAAAGTTTACAATGAAGTTGTCCGAGGTTTTAGACTGTAATCACATTAACGTGCAAAACGGCCTGTGAAACGACCCGCCAAGTCCAAGGCAAGGCTTGTCTACTAATTAATTTATAAAGTTAGCACGTAAAAACAGAGCTATATCTATATTTGTGTTAATAGTAGCCCAAAAATTTGACTGCACGACTTTCACTTGTATTGGACAGAGGTGGACAAAGTACTCACATTCAGCATTTAAGTGAAAATACAGATCCCACTGGTCAAATGTTACTCCAATACAAGTGAAAGTCATGCCGTCAGATTTTTACTTAAGTTAAAGTACTGAAGTACTGGCTTTTAAAAATACTTAAGGATTAAAAGTACGTTTTTTTCACCGCATTGTTACGTTTTTGGCACAACACATACAATACCTAACGCCTCTGACTCCCCTGTAGAACCTCTAGAATAAGAAATCGGTAAAATGTTACAGAAGGAAACACAACCCGAGCCGACGAAGAAAACAAGCATTAGCTCCAATTTTACGTGCTAACTTTTTAAATTAAAAAAACAATCACATTTTAGAAAAGGAGGAAAAAACATCCACTTTTAGAATTAAAAGTAACGAGTGACGAGAGCCTTAGCGAAGTAAAAAGTGAAGTGAAAGTCACAAGTTTCCAAAAAAATACTACTCAAGTGAAGTACAGATACTCAAAAACTCTACTTAAGTACTTAAGTACTCAAGTAAATCTACTTCGTTACTGTCCACCTCTGGTATTGGAGTAACATTTGACCAGTGGTAGCTGTACTTTCATTTAAGTACTGAATGTGAGTACTTTGTCCATCTCTGTACAATACTAGCAGTTAAATGCAGTATTAATGCTTGTAAATTCAAGCCAATCACAGTTAGACACTTTAATCACAGTTAGACACTTTAATCACAGTTAGACACTCACACTTTGCCTTTGATGAGCAAAAAGTTCTAATAGCAAGTTTCTTTTTCAGCACATATCTGTGGTCGCACACAGAGCGGCGTTCGGCAGAGCCTTGACAGAAAGACAGTGTTAGACAGGACTAGAGCAGCACTGTATCATCTTCAACAAATTGAATGTCTAGAAACTGAATGTTAGAGTAAGCCAACTGTCAAACAAGTCAAACCTATTCATCTCCCTCAAACATGGAACGGAACACCGCCGACTTCGTTAAATAAATGCCCATGAACTGGATGCCTCAAAATGCTCCACCCACTGCCATCAGCAGCAGATGCTTTCAATCCTGCTGAGTGGTGAGGCCTCTGTGGATAAGGCAGGTAAACACCCAGGCATGGACCACACATGCAACTGGCTGCATGTCCGTTGCTCCATTGAACATTGTGTACAGACACCTTGCTATCATAGCCAGCAGGAACCTCTTTCAGCAGTTTGAGCTACAGCTACATTTCTGTGGGCATCAGAACACACAGGCTTGCCTTCGCTCCCCGCGTGCATCCGTCAGCCTTGTGCACCCATGACCCTGTTGCTGGTTCACTGGTTCTCATTCCCTGAACCATCTTGGCAAGCTCTAACCACTGTGTACTGTGAACACTCCACCGGAAATGCTGTTTCGGAGACACTTGTCATCTAGCCATCCCAATTTGGCCATTATTTCAGTCACTCAGGTCCTTATCCCTGCCCAGTTTTTCTCAACATTCATCACATCAGCTTCAAGAAAGGACTTCACTTGCTCTCGAATGGATCCCAGCCCTTAACAGGTGCCACTGTAATGAGATAATCACTGTAACACTGTAACTCACTTCACCTTGTCTTGACTTATCAGTGTAGATGGGTGTGCTATGACTAGTAAGGGATCCTGATCCCAACCTTTCTGAATGTGTGTGTGTGTGTGTGTGTGTGTGCACATATTTCTCCCCATTCACACACTTTGAGAAATTTTTATATATAAACATGTAAGCGTTGAAAAGTATCAATTACTTTCGAATCCATATAACCTTGACACGGAATGTAACGACGACATAATGCTATAAAAGTAATACTTCGTTTTTTACAACATTCATCTATGTGTCACATTCAGCTCACCTACTGCAGGGAATGATGGCGCAAGAGAAGTCCGATTGCACAAATCAGGCTGTTTACAGTCATTAGGTGGATGCATCTCGGCTACCTGAAGGTTAGAAGGTTCCCTACCGGCTACAAACCGTTGGCCGAATAAATAGATAAACTGAATAAATGTGTTTTTCCTTTCGTGGCCCCTGAAGAAATGATTGTATTCTAGCAGTGTCCACAAGAGAAAACGGTGTAGAAATATCTGACGAGTGCATTGGTCTTGGAGAAAAAAACTGCACCCGTGGCTAAAGTTGCTGCTTTCTGCCCTGAGGCTTCAGTCTCAGCAGGTAACTCAAGATGTGATGGTAACTGAAGCCGATGTTACTATTCCTTCTGAAAATCCAGTGCTCCGGCCAGAAATGTTGACTAGATAGCATGAAGGACAGGTACAGGGCTTTTGCTGAACCTGTTCTGTCTGCCGAAAGAACATTGTAAACATTTTCGAACTAAAACTATCTCTGCTTTAGGGATCCGGCCATAACTTTTCCTTCAGTCTCAGAAACACCAAATCTGGTCCTGACCACCACTATATCACTACAACACTGGTGGTTAGCCCCTGTGATCGGGAGGTTCTGAGTTTGAATCCCAGGAGTACCAATAGCACCACTGAGGTGCCTGTGATCAAGGAACCCTGTGGGGATGCAGAGGACATGTTTTACACTGTATGCTGTGCGGTGGTGTGTTCACATGTGAGAAATGGTTCACCTGAGGGCATCAGATGTCCTTTAATTTCATATGAATTTCATAAAAATTCATATTTTTAATACAGCATCACCATTAGCTAAACAACACGGCATAGTCTTTGATCCAGCTTTCCTGTTTAGTGGGGTTTTTTTTTACTGTTTCAGGGTACAGGATCTGAGAATTGGGGCTGTTTCCTCCTTCTAGACCTCCAGTCACACATACAAGGAATTAACAGGACTTGAACTCACAACCCCTGCTTAGATTCGAGATTCAAGATTTTTACTTGCCATTTGCGCATGAGACCAGCATTCCATGCACGTTGGAATTCTTGTGCAAAGCTCTAAGGTTACATTTTTTTAGGATAGGTAGAAAAGGCAAAAAAATAAAGCAGAGAATAGAGCCGTCTACTCGTAGTATATCATATATAAAAATAAAAAAGCACTGTACGAGAGGGTGGTAACATGGGCGTGGTTATGTCTATTTAGGGGCGTCTGAAGACTATGAATTGAAATGAAGAATAATAACTCTAGCTCTCATTATTGAATTAAAATGATGTACTGGCTGTTGAAGCTGCTGTAGGTAGCAGGCGGGCATTAGGACCCAGGGGAAGCTACATGGCGCTGCTTGTTAGCGAGTAGCAATCGGAGCCCGTTCAATAATATTTATCTGGTAGCGCCGTTTGTCCTCAGTTCAACAGAACAATATTATTAGTGTCCATAACTGTTCACTGCTTAACTTTACTTGTTTCCTTAAGAGAAAAGAAAGGTTTGGTGAAAAGTGTTCAGCTCTCCATACACGCTAATTCCTTACAGCCCTGAGGGCTAAGCCCCCCTTGTCTTTTTGTCCTAGTTTCACAGTAGGTATACATTTGCGCTAAAATATCAAGGTGAAAGTCATCATAGCTTGCATAGTATAATAATAATAATACATTTGATTTATTTAAAGGCGCCTTTCTGGCACACAAGAACTCCGTACAATAAAACAAGTGCTACAAACCGTGTTAAAAAACCAACAAGTGCTACAAGTGCTAAAATAAAACAATAATAATGATAATAATAATAATAATTAAAGACAGTGAGTATAGACCCAGCTCCCAACCCAACTTTGTGAATAGATTAACGGTGATATATTTTTTTATCGGCCAATAAGAGTCTCACATTAACGCAGCACATTAACGCAGCACATTAACGCCGATAACGGCCCAGCACTAATATATATAGGGGGTCCCCGAGTTACGAGGGTCTTGAAACACACTGTTTCGAGTTTATGGCACTTACATGGGCAAACTGGTTTAGAGGCGTGTGGCAGAAGATACACAGTAACTCACTGTTTGAGTGAGGGAGGGCACTTATCTAAGCTCAAGTGTTCCACTTGTGTTGCTTTGTTTGGTGACTTTTTGGCCTTTATCATGGCTTCTGTACGAATTTTCGTAATTTTATCCGTTACTATAGTAGAGTACAAATATATATGTCCTTTTCCTTTTTCTGTCACTTAGTTGTGTTTTTATCTTCTACAACTGTGTTAGTAGAGGTTATTGTGTTTCGATCTACGCCAAAACTCAGGTTACATCACTGTCCTAGCAACAGCTCTGCGTCGTAGCTTGAGGACCAGCTGTATATTCATTTTTAAATCTGTATCTCTATCAGTGTGAACCCATTCCAGTCCAGTGCCTGTTAAACTCCTCCACAAACACCTCATTCTGACTGATTAGTGATCAGCTGAATCCCATCTTATTTATTAGGTAATTATTGTCATTCGTAGTGAACAAGAGATTATTCAAGTTCTGTAAACACTGCATCATTTCTCTTATTTTATTCTTTAAAGAACAATGTTTTTATGTGGAAATTAAACAGGGTGAAATAGCATTTAGTCACTATTGCTGCCCTCTGGTAGAATCTGACTGTTTTGAGAAGAAGACTCTATCTTAATCCATCTTAAATTTCATATTAACATATTTATTAATTTACTTTCATTGCGTTTGTTATTTTATTCTTTAAAGAACAATATTTTTGGAATATTTCGATATATTTGGAAATTAGAGGGCAAATCTGTTCAGTGCAACGCTTGCACCTATAAAAGATAAAACAGCTGTATATAAACAAATATATCTGTTTGTTCGTGTGTCTGTCTGTCTGTCTGTGTTTTTAGATTAGATTAGATTCAACTTACAAGTACAAGGCAACGAAATGCAGTTTAGGTCTAATCAGGAGTGCAATAAGCAGCAAGTGCAGGATAAAGGTATAAGTAAGTGCACGTAAGGTTATATGTACAAGTAGAAACTGGATAATATTTACAGATGGATGTACAGTGATATGAACGTAGTGTACAGTTTGCATTGACTATAATCAGGAGTTACATGTAGATGAACAAGTAGAATTAGAAGTAGATGAAGAGTTTTACAGGTTGCTACACTAATTATAAATATGCAATAGATATGGACAAGATTTACAGGATGTTATCTATTTTGTGTGTGTGTTTATATAAGTGAGATATAAGTCTTGGACACCTTTTATTGCTTTATATTGTTTATGAAAATGAGTCAGTAGGTCAGTTCAGTGATTTAGTGCAGCACACAGTAAATGCAGAATAAACACAGAGAGGGTGTGTTTCATTCTAACCAGCTTTAAGGTCAGTGTTTGCTCTGAGCTCCAGTATGGCCACAGTTTACAGCCTGAACTCTCTCCTGAGCTCTCCTGTCATAAGTTCTCCAGGCTTCTTGAAGGTCGTTCCAAAGCTCCTCTCTGGACATCTGCTTTTGTTCGGTTCTCAGTCCAGATGGTCCACAGTGCTTCAGTAATATTGAGATCTGGGCTTTGGGGAGACGATCCCTGGCTGATAGAGATCCATTCTGTTGTTTTATTGATGCACTTTGTGTTTGAGATTGTTGTCAGACTGAAAAATTAAGTCTCCACTCTGAGGTATAATTGAAGACATGTTTGGGGGTTCAGTGTAAATTACTTAAAATAAATTTCCCTCCTTTTATGTTTGGGATCAGATTGATCTCATTCAACATTTACTGTCTCTAAATAAAAAAATATTCATATTAAATGACTTTTCCCAATTTAATGGGGAGCAGCTGAATGCATATGATGATGTGTTTCAGTGTTTGAACACTTTCCATCATTTGTCTTTGGGTCTGTTTTATCTGTTTATAAAACATTTCATTAACGTTTCATGTACATTTGTTTTGTATGATATCCAGTTTTAAACGTTTTTTCGGGTAATGAGTATTTTTCCAAGGCTGCTTTTAGGTTTTGTGATCATTTTCATTTCTGATTTGTAAAAACTGTGTTCCCATTATTACAAGCACCTCCCCTCCGGTTCTCGATTCTGACTGGTCACTTTTAAAACCATACCTATCCTCACCTGTCTACAGTACTGTGCAAAAGTTTTGGGCCCCCTCAGCTCTTCATATTCTGCTTCCAGAGATTCAGACGTTCTCGAATTTAATGTGGTCTTGAGGACCAGTTCTCCAGGCTTCCTGAAGGACTTTCAAAGACTCTCATTTTCAGTCCAGTCCCTGAACATAACCAGTAAGCAAAACATGAGAAATGAGTGATGGCTCATGATGGCCATAGAGATCCAAATGGCTTAAAATGTGGTTGGGGAGACGGGTCTGAGGGGAAACTGTAGAATTAACAGTCTTCCCAGTGCTGATACTGCTCTGTAACATTGCTGTACACACACTACACACTTTTCCACATCCACCACAGTTCTCTGCTGCTAAAATATGGAAATTTGTCCCAACCTCGTATTCTCTGCGCAGTCTGCTGAGCCTTATTAGTCACACAATCCCTTATTAATATTCACACAATCTGTGCTGGATTCATTATTGTGCATTGTGGGCCACTTAACGGAGCGCCGAGTCACTCGGCAGTCTGCGCCCAAGCTGAATGTCAATACAATGTCATCGACTTCAAGGGCAGCTGGCATCGGAATCGCTTTTAATTATGGAAAATGTACGAGCATAAATAAACCCTGCACCGCAGGTCACAGCCATTTACATCAGTTATTATAGAAGCACCGAGTTTAGTCTTAACTAAAACCCCCGTCGGCAACACATTCACTTACGAGTGCGCTTATGAGGGACCATTTGATAGACTCTTAAAGGGCCATTATTCTGCGTTTCTTGGTTTTTACTTTCCGTTTGACCTATGCAGCTTATGTGGGTTTGAGTAAACAGCCATAATCCATCTTTATTACCCAACAGTTTTACTTTGACATTATATTGTATTTTATATTCGTCTTTTCTTTATGTCTCTTTGTGTCATAATATAACCATTTTCCTCCGAGATCCTCCTGTAAAGTTTTGAATCAGATGCTTCTGAGGGTTAAAATAGGTGGTTCTTAAAATGAAGTCTATGTAAAATTCATGTCTCTGGGCTGTGAGTGAATTAATTATAGTCTCTGTCTCTGTCTCTCTCTGTCTCTCTCTGTCTCTCTCTCTCTCTCTCTCTCTCTCTCTCTCTCTCTCTCTCTCTCTCTCTCTCTCTCTCTCTCTCTCTCTCTCTCTCACTTTCTCTCTTACACCCACACACACACCCACACACTTTTTCTCTCTCTCTTTCTCTGGAATTGACCTACTGGTGTCCTGTACTGCTTTAAGTATTGACAGGTTGTCTTTAGAGAAGGTTGCCCTGGAGATGCATCTCAGTTTCCCCGCCAACATCCAAAGTGATGCCACAGTAGCCAACACAGGTCCAGCATGTCTGTCTGTTCATTTTTACATGCGTGGGTCATAAATATGAGGAAATTAGACTGTAAATATTTCTCTCTGGACATGAAGAGTCATGGACATGAAGTCTAGTGTTATGAAGCGGTGCCTTTGGGTAATAAACTTTACTGATTAATTGGATGGAAGTAAGGTGACCTACTCCAGTGGTTTGAATAAAACACTGAACAAAAGTATTTCACCCCTAGTATTATTAAGAAGGAAATAATATGCAGCTGTTGTTTTTCTCCCTGCTTTGTTATTTCTATAGGGATACAGCGATTAAACACAGCGATTAGAATTAATCAGCTCATTTTGGTCCATTGATTCCATTGGATGAATGACTCCTGAATGAGTTTGTTATTTATGAGATCCCTCCGTGTCGGTCTCACATAAATTGCTGTCTCACATGGATTTCTATGCAAAGCAAAAGGTCCCTTATGCATCCCTTTACTTATTTGCACATCGACTCCTCAGAGAGAGAGGCAGAATGAGTGAGAGGGGCAACAGAGACTGAGGTGAGATGTTGAGATTTGCTGGCGGTTTTCTGATTGATTGTCAAGACGATGGGATGTGTGAAGACGGAACAAATGTTCCTGTTGTACCAGGGGCTTACCACGTGTTTTTCTCAAGACTATTAATGTTTTTATGTTTTTCTCAAGAGTATTAGTATGTGACTCGGCATGGTCTGTGCGTGGTCTCCTCCGAGACAAAAGCCCTGACATGTGTTTGTGTGTGTATATGTGTGTATTCTGTGACAGTGTGCCTGCATACGCATGCATGAGTGGTCTCGCAGTAGCAAGTTTATATTTAACTTTACTTTAAAAAAGTGAAGACAGCATCGATGTGTGCACTTTTAGCTGGCTTACTGAACACATGGCCAAGGTCATTTTCAACCACGAGTGAACTTTAATAGATCACAACTCTTACCTGATGTGCTTCTAAGTGATCGATATACCTATTAGCACTACAAAGACGAGGCTTTATATCCTGTGTATGTAGACCTTTGAGCTTTTATTTTCCGTGTGTTTTTAGAATGAGCTCAAGAAGTAGAGCTTAATAGGTTTAGTAATCATCATTCGGGGCCTGTTTTCAGTCTGCAGCTGTGTGTTGCAGATTTTGATCACTTGGTAACTTCATATTACCTTATAAATAAAATGAATGTGTGATTGACACTTTGTAAATCTAATGAGAAAGAGAAAGAGTCTTATAGTCTTTGGAATTACACAAATCAAACGATTGTCAGAGGGTTAAAATAAACAGCAGATCAGAAAATTTGCGGACACATCCTGCCTCCAGCCAGAAAAGAGGGATTTGGTGGGATTCATTTGAGTTAACTACAAAACTACAAATTACTTCTTCAGAACAGTTCATCTAAGAAAATGGTTACCCAGTTTTTCTACACTATTTATCGTACAGTATATTAAACCTATAAACCCATTTGAAACTATTAATGTTGATGACACCTCTCAGTACAGCTTACAGCACTACATGCATGGAGTATTTTTCTGGCCTAAATGATTTGTATACATTACTAACACTAGTCACTGGAATATTTAACGTTTTATCAGTTTATTAGACGTATTTAGCAGCTGTTTCCAAAAAAAAGAACAAACATTCTGTAGCTCGCCTCTCAGAGCTGGTAGCTAGAATAAAGTGGCTGACTATCAAAAAACTTGTTTATTTAATTTCTGCTGTGAACAGGCTGTTGGCACAACGCATGCCACCAAACAGCTGTGGCCCATTGAAGTATGGGCTCAACAAATTCTCGAAAAGTTTCCTGTGGTATTTGGCACCAAGGCGTTAGCAGCAGATCCATTCAGTCCTGTATGTTGTGGTGGGGCTCTGGGGAATCTGGACACCAAAACAACACTTTGTACTCTTTCTCATGTTACTCAAACTATTCCTGAAACCACCCCAGGAGCTTTCTTCCACTGCTCCATAGTTCAGTTCTAATGCTTAGTTTGTGGAAAAGAATGTTTTCAGAAATGTGTGCTACGGTAGCTCCTCTGTGGGATCATAGCAGACAGGTTATGTGCAACAGGGAGCCTTGGGTGCCCAACACCCTGTCAGCATTTCATCAGTTGTCCTTGATTGGACTAGTTTTGGTAATAACCACTCCATACCAGGAACACCCCACAAGACCTGTGATTCTGGAGATGCCTTTGTTGGCCCTTGTTGCTCAGATTCTTATGCTTGTCCATTTTTCCTTCACTGACAACATTAATTTCAAGAATATGAGATAAATAGCCTCAAAATGTCATGTTTGTGGTGCAGCGAAGGGTATGCAGTCGCAGGAGATTCCACTTAATACACTTTATTTTCATGAGGCAGAGAATGGCACAGTCCACAGCGTTCCAGAGATACGTATTTGCACAGTTAAATGCAAGAAAGACAGTCAGATAATCCAAGACAGTATAGGGGTGGCTTTTTAACGTTGTGAGGAAAATGAGACCGGTGAGGATGATGAGGGGGAGAAGCAGATACAGGCAAATGTACAGATATACAGCCAGGGCAGGACTAAGGTGAATCTGGAATCCCAAACAAATGGCCATGTGGCCCACAGATAAAAGTAAATAGCAGAGAGGGGCAAAACAAGGCAGACTGTAACACCAAATCTTTAATATTGTTTAGTGTGTGGACCTACACTTCTATTCATCACTCTTAAGGTAATGACATAGCTTACATATTGCTGCATAATAAGTAATGTATAGAAATGTGTAAGTACTGGGATGATAATAAAGGTATTATTATGCATAGACTTATTCTTAATTTAAACCAACACTCTCAGGGTGCCCAAGACCTCTTGAGTTTGATCAGCATCATATCACCCATAATACATAGGCTGTAAATTTGAATCACCTTCACTTTGTCCTAAAGTCATTACAGCTGTCCCACTGTGCCACTTTCCAAAGATGCACTAATGAAAGAAAATGTGTGTTCACACAACTCACAGCTGTTCCTCTTCTTATTATCATCCAGTCACAGCAGTCTGATGGGATGTGAGTAGCTAATACGTGCCTGTGGCATGCTCATCATGCATTCTAAATCAAAAAGTCTTCTTTCCGTTTTACTTGGTTAATGTGGTTAATGTTCAGTTTATATTTTGAATAAAAAACAATTGATTACACTGATTTGAAACATTGGTGATGTTTGCGATTTGCAGCTAATTTTTTTCTGGAAAACATCAGCGATATTATAAAGGAGATTTGAAAAAAGAATAGCAGGTAATGCTTGTACATCTGTGTGGAAGTCCAGCCTTCTGTAAAAAGAGCCAGTTGGCTAGTAAAGCCACAAATGGGGAAAGGCCCATGTGTGGGAACTAGAAGGCCTGCCTTGCAATGAATGTTCCTGTTAATGTTCAGTAAAGTTGAGGTCAGGGCCGGCCAAATAAGTTCCTCCACGCCAAAATCCTCAAATGTTGCTTTGTGCAAGGAGGCACAGTCATGCTGGATCAGGAAAGGGCCACAAAGGTGGAGGCATATCATTATCTAAAACATCTTTGCTTGTTGGTGTCAGGTTTCGCAGGCAGGAAGGACGCACTAGTAAGAACAGTAGAAGGTTTAACAAAAGAGTCTTTAATCAGATTTCTCCCAACCATGATGGTCAAACACAAATACACAAAACACTACTCTCAAATACGATAAATGTCTGGCAACACTCTGTGAACATTACAGTCATCGTCTGTCTTCGAAAATCATATGCATCCACTACACTTGGCTGGGTCAGATCTAACAGGTCACCTGACTGGCAAAGGTGGCCACATTTATAATCATGAAGCTTTTCAGTGTGACCTACTGCTGGTGCTAGTATGCAGAGACTGTATCACTAAATATTGAACTGCATGAACCTGAACTACCTAAACTGTATTTTTGGCCAAATGATGTGGCCAGGAAAAACCTGCAAACATTATTTGAGCAAAACACAACAAATTGTTTGCTCAGTTTTATCAGATGTTTGCCAGTGAAGTGGCCTTGAAGCGGACATACTTTCCTATATGGACTCAAGATAGATCATTAGATAAAGATTTAAAATAGAGTATCTTCTAGAATGCATTTCTCAAGTGCTTTGACTAGATTTGAATGCACAAGCTGTACTGATGACAGAGAACACCTCAAAGCACCAGAGAGTCTCTTGCTCTCTCTCTCTCTCTCTGCATTCATTTTTCACACACTGTGCAAAGTGGTGTTTACCCAAACATTTGTACAGAGAGACAATCACCCAAAACATTGGGTTTGTGGCCAAAAAAGTTCATATTTTAAAAATCATATTTCGTATGCTTTTATATAGGTCTTAGTGGTCCCCTAGCACTGCATCTGAAGTCTCTTTCTGAAATTCAACCTTGGTGCAGCATTACAGACATTTAGAGCTAGTCCCACTGTGAGATTTCCCTAGGACGCGCTGTTTCTGTGTCTGTAGCTTTAAATAATAATGAGGAGGAGAGAGGTGGGCTGAGGTGGAGGGTGGGGGAGGGGTTTGCCACAGACATACAAAACTTTAGAAAGTTGTGTCAGGGCACCTAAGCACTGAGCAACTGCCATGCTTCACTTGTTTGCAAGCCATGATGTCTCTAGAGGGAAAAGTGGTCTCTCACATGATCACATATACAGTAGGTGTAGCTAATAGGGGAGGGGAGCAAAAGACTCTTGGCGGGCAAAGCGGGCCAAACATGAGAAAGGGGAGGTAACTTTTCCCTGTATGATGACATACGGTAAAATTCCACATTCTACCATCTCAGCTGTCCTTCTCTCAATGGCACAATAGGATGATCATATCACTCTTTACACCTATCACCATTTCTAGCCACTGCAGGGCCATAGGCAGGCAAGGGGACTCGTATTACTGTTAAAACTCTCATAAAGTGAAATTGTCCTGACATGGGACCTTTAAATTTTATGTACTGTGGCATAACACACTTTAATCTTCTGAAGGCTAAACATAAACACATTTATCGCTCAAAGAAGCCATGTTTTGTTCTGAAATCGTCTAACTGGGCTGGCTAGCAGCTTGCTGGCTAACAGCAGTCTCAGTAATAGTAGTCTCAGCCTCAGACGTCACGCCCACGGAACGTTGGCTAAACGTCTGATGCATATGGTACACGTAACTGGAAACAATGTCGAAGTCGTCATCTGATTGGTTGAATTTTATCGGATTTCCGGGAGACGCGAGTGTTGCGTTTATTTCCGGTCGGCCGGGAAACAAAGCGCAGACGCGTGATCACAGACGTGTGATCCTACTGATTTACTCGGTGTTTTGATCAGATGTGGTAATGCAGACGCCATTGTTATAC
>JBBPDB010153298.1:0-14108 GCA_037974465.1 Brachypetersius altus
ACCTTTGAAACACTAAACACACTCTGAACCACCAAACACACTCTGAACCTTTGAAACACTAAACACACTCTGAACCTCTGAACCACCAAACACTCTACGAACGACCAAACACACTCTAAACTACCAAACACACTCTAAACTACCAAACACACTCTGAACCTCTGAACCACCAAACACTCTACGAACGACCAAACACACTCTGAACCTCTGAACCACCAAACACTCTACGAACGACCAAACACACTCTGAACCTTTGAAACACTAAACACACTCTGAACCACCAAACACACTCTGAACCTTTGAAACACTAAACACACTCTGAACCTTTGAAACACTAAACACACTCTGAACCTCTGTTTACACCTTTAACACTGAATTATTTTGGGAATTCTGGAAGGTCAATTGAATCCCCCTTAAATTACTGTCAGTGTTCTGTTTCTGTTATTTTGTCCAGTCTAAAGGTGTGAAAATCCTCTGCTGCAGTGTAATTCCAACTACACAAAGCGAGATAATGACAGGGAATTTTCAGTAAAAGTAAACAGTCGTATCTGTTGAACTCTCAGGGCCAATGAAACAGCAGTTTTTTGCACAATCATTTGCATCCTAGTGATCTGAGATAAAAAGCGCATGAAAGACAGTGTGTTTCCCTTCAGACAAAATGCCACATCATGCAAATTGTGTACTAAGGAGACTCATACAGTGGTGGAGTTTTTCTAGACAGTGTTGGTCACAGCGCAGGAGAAACAGTGGAAATATTCCTGCATCAGTGAAAACACACCTAACCAGGTAAGAGACTACAATAATTATCATATATATTATATATAGTAGTCTATAATAATACAATATATATATATATATATGCATATAATATATGAAAATAACACGTTTACATGCCCAGCCCTAATATATATGTATATACAGTATATTTATTATTTTCTGGTCAAGTCCTCTGGAGAGATGGGTGGAACTTTTTCAAACTTCCAGAACTGATTCAACATCAGTTTCTCACCAATTACCCTCTTGCAATCAAATTCTCACAGCATTGTTTCAACAGGGGTCTCGACACCTTTGGAATGGGGTCTTTACACTTTTATAATGGCAGTGTCCAGAGCTCTATTTTATATAAATACAATGCATATATCATATACTCTCTCTTTCATATTATTATAATAATATTTTTATTAGTTAATTAAATTCCATTAGAGGAACACACACACACACACACACACACACACACACATTCATTCCTTCTTATTTCTTTCGAAACTGAGTGAATTTGCATCCGTGCTCTGGTCAGCAGTGGATTGTTGTAAAATAATTTGCATGCACCTGCAGGCAGAATAATGCAAATGATGAACTGTAAATGCATGTACCAAAGCAAATCTTACTGTTTATTACAGAAGTATTACAGATACACCAAAACTGTGTGCATCATGTGCTTTGCAGGGAGGGGATACCAAACATCTTGAAAAAATATTTGTATTGTATTGTAGGTGTTGTGACGCCTGGTTCCATTCACCACCACTGTAAAGAAATCCCAGCCGGTGAGTTTCTCTACAACGAACCTTTTCACACGAAACCCATTCTGATAGACTCTGTTTACACACACAGAATTATGGGTAATTTTGCATTTGCATATGTATGTGTGTGTGCGTGTGTGTGTGTGTTTGTTTAACTGTATGCTGTATGTGCATGTGTTTTGTTAAGCAAAGCTGCCGTCACTCTGTGGTTGTTTATGTGAATAAACAACATGACGGGCACCACAGTGGTGCAGTGGGTAGCACTGTTGCCTCACACCTCCAGGATGGGGTTTGAATCTGAGTCCTGGTCTTGTGTGTATAGAGTTTGCATGTTCTCCTTGTGGTGGTGTTGGTTTCCTCCGGGGTCTCTGCAGGTCATGTGAACTGGGAGTGAATGGTGTGTGTGTGTGTGTGTGTGTGTGTGTGTGTGTATGGAATTGGTACCCGTAAGGATTAAGCAGTTACAAAAAATGAATGAATGTACAGCAAACGAAAGCGACTTGGAAAAATACCTGCTACAATTAATACGGACAAATATCTGTAAACAATTTCCCTCTAAATATGTATATAATTAAGAGACGGAGGTTTGAAAGCAGCCAGTCTGAGAACGTTGCAGGCCAGACCCCCCCACCCCCCCCACCCGCCGTAGAGTCTTGTTTGTTCTCATGTTCTTCTTAAAGCCCTGCGTTTTTATTACTGTAAACTAAATGAATATATTATTGTATTTTTTTACATGCTTATACCAAAGAACATGACAGTGCATAACAAAGAAAACACGCTGCATGAATTACAGTACAGTACAGGACGGGCGGGCAGGCGGACGGACGGACGGATGGACAGTTACATAGATATAATCTATAGATATATTAGAGGATGAGTGTCAGTGGAATCAAGGAATGGGTGTAGAAAAACCAATGAATATGTGCTGATCCAGTGAGGTAAAGAACCAGGGAATGTAGAACCAGGGAATGGATGTTGAAGAACCAGAGAATGTGAGTAACATTGCAGAATCAAGAGACGAGTATAGCGGAGCCAGAGTGTGAAGGGTTTCCAAAACCGTCAAAAACATTAACCCTTACATTAAAACCCTGAGAGTTTGTTCCTCGTCAGCTGAGTGAAGTGAAGGTCCGTCCAGGAAAGATGAACCAGACTCATGGGGTGAAGTGTAACCTGACCAGCTTCGTAGAGATCCTGGCTGTTATCTTGGGAATTTCTGCACTGGGTGAGTCCTTTCGGTCATGGTTCTGACAGTATACCGCAGTGCAGCCATGTGCAACATCATAACTGTGCAAGCGTTGAAATGTCTTTGGTCAAATGTATTAAAGATGTTGCAAATAAAATGGCATTTAAGTCCAGACTGAAGTAAATGATAAATGTAAATAAGCGTAGTGTAATTCATAGGGCTAACAGGAAATGTGCATGTTCTCCATGTAGGTCTTTGTGCGAGATGCGTTTTAAATGATAAATGTCAGCACATCGTCTTGATTGATGGAGACTTCACTGGAAGAATACACTGGCCCTGTTGTAAGCCTGGCTTAAGATCATCACTTTGATTTTTGTTTCAGCAATGTAGTGATCAGTAAAAGAAATTCTATTCTTTCTTTTCTCCTTTCTTTCTTTCAGTAAACGAGACAACTGGGGTCTGTGTTTTCTCATTTAATATGAATGACACCTTTGGTAAGTTTGGCTTATTCTGACTGGACTATTGGCGAACATGGTTCCTTCCCATTCAGGCTGTATAGAAGTGGGTTACACTGCGATGCTGAATTACAAACGTTACATGAATGAGAACCAGGAGAGCTTAGATCAGATCAGGGTGGGATGTGTTCCATGGCATTCTGTAGAAATGCAGGGATACCCCCCAAAAATCGTTGTTTATATGTTGAGTTGAGACCAAGCCCTGTGGATCATTTCTGAGCCTTCACCAGGGGAGTTTTCAACCCATTGCTGTGTAAGTTTTTTTGCTCATGCACCGGAATTCCACATGAAAAAACGTTGTTCTGTTATTCTGGATAGTGAATTGTTCTTGTATTTGCTCCGGTCACGCCATAAATATCTCCTTGTCAGTGAGACGATGTTCTCCTCACTGCCATTTTTTTTACTTTGACTCGTACACGGTGGACGATTTAGCGCTGTAGTAGTTATCGATCAGTACGGGGGAATGATAAAAACCTGTTAAAAACACACTTTCTGAATGCGTGAAACAAAAACAACAGCCTGGCAGGATTATTTGCAGATATTATTTTGACACGTGTCAGGAATGCTCAATAGCTGTGTAAAGATGTTTTAATACAATATTTGCAATATTTCATTGAGCTCTTGAGTGTCTGGCTTGGCACTTGAGTAAGGTACCATCCAACACTCTGCTCCCTGGGTGCGGCGGTCCTAGCTGCCCTCTGCTTCACTTGGTAAATGGGTGAAATGTTCACACTGAGTGCTATGATGTGTTCATGTATGTCATAGTAGTATTAAGCTATGGAAATTACAGCAAAGGCTAACAGTGTGTACTTCAGAATGCCTCTGTGGAAAAGATATATGTCAAGTATGCTCAATAGCTGAGCAAAATTTAACGATTTTTATACAGCGTTTCTCGTCAAACAGCAAGCTTGCATTTCGTTGAGTGTGTTGTGCTCTTGCGGGTGCTGTATGGCGCTCGCTCCACCCAGCAATTAGTTCAGTGACTGTTTTCATGCAGCCTGAGTTTAGTGTGACTCTTATTGATGGACTGTCAGATGTATAAAAGTATCAATATATAACTCTGTTACATCAGCAGTTAAAACATTTTAGAACGTCTTAGAACTGATGCTGGGCAACAGTAACGTTTTTTTTTTATTTTATTTTATTGCGATTAATCGCAATGTTTTCTGCAATTAATTGCGATTAATCTAACTGTTTTAGACAAAATTAAATCATTCAAAAGTAGCATATTGCACACTTTTATTTTTAAAGTACTGCTATATCAACAAAAGTGCAATAACATTTGGTGTAAACACAAACTAGCTTTTTAACAGCAGTGTTCCATTTTAACACAGTTACAGTTCAAATATTTCTGTAAATCTCCACTTAAACATTAATGTAGTCAAATCAAATACAAAACCAAAGCTAACTGTCCCTGTAGGGCATTCACATTTTATTTAGTTTATTATAGAAAAACAAGTTAAACTCCATAACATTTTTGGGGGTGCAGAACTCCATATGAACGTCTAGTGTCCGGCTTGGCACTTCGTCTGTCAGTTGTTTTGTCAACTGTTGGGCTGCAGCCTGAGTTTAGTTATTTAGTAGCTGATAGAATGTTAGATGTATAAAAGTATAAATATAAAACTCTAAATGTAAATATGAAGGCATATCAGCAGTTAGAACAAATGTTTTGTGTTGTATGTTCCAGAAAGTAAAGTGACCATTTAACCCATTTAACCAAGTGAAGCAGCAGGCAGCCAGGAACACAGAGAGCAGTATGTGGGGACTTTAACTTGCCCAGGGGTACCTCAGTGGTGCCACTAGCAGCCCTGGGATTCAAACCCACAATCTTTTGATACTCCCTAACCACTAGGCTACCAGACAATTGCCCCTGTGATCAGAAAGTCATGGGTTCGAATGCCAAGACTGCTAGTGGCACCACTGAGGTTCCCTTGAGTAAGGTACCGTCCCCACACTCTGCTCCCTGGGCGCGGTGGTCCTGGCTGCCCTCTGCTTCACTTGGTAAATGGGTTAAATGTTCACACTGAGTGCTATGGTGTGTTCATGTATGTCAGAATGGTCACTTTACTTGTAGATTGCCTATTTGGACCACAACCAACATAAACATATGGTTGTAGTATGATGAGGCTGTCTGACTGTAGGACTGAATAGAACTCTTATGAATTCTGGGCTGAAGTTCAGCGCAGGTTCTACTTTAAGTGTGAAGGCTGAACCCCCTTTAATGAACAGAGATAAGGCACAAGGAGGCTTTGGTTCTTATATTATTTCATATTTACGTTTCTTCAGTGTGCCACTGGAGGTATAAGGCACAATGTGTAATGATTGTGAAAAGTCCAGATGAATGAAAGTCGGAGAAAATCATTCCCGTCACAGATCCAGAGCTGCTCTTCAGTTGAGGGAGAGGCTTCGCCTCTTCCCACTGTTTTGAACACTCTTGCACTTTTTGTTTTGCAGATTACGTGGTCAACACAACAGCAGCGCCGCAGACGACTACACGTATGTACTTGACTGATGTTTGTGATGTTCATGCAGCAGATGAGTCTTAAACTTTTGCACTGTGAACTTTGATGCTGGCTCAAGCATGAAAAGCTATATACGGCTATATATTGACCTGAGTGAGAAGATACGTGCTGGACGATGATACATTAATGTGAATATTCAGTCCTGCATGACAGTACTCTAGCTCCCCTCTTTAAAGGTGAATTGTGCACTGTTACGGTAACATACTGGCGTCACTGTTGCCGACGCTGTGTTAACGGTAACATACGGTTCTGCAGTGTGATACCGTTTTTGCTTTTGTGGTTAGTACTTTAGTACCAAATGATGGTAGTGTCCAGGGGTCATTGGAAAGGGGTCACCAAGTACCATCTAACTGTGGAGTTTCACATTTAGAGTGAGAGAAATATTTTTCATATTTAACACTTAGATTTAAGATCATTTAAGGCCAATTAGCATATCTTCTAAACATTTTGAGCTCAACATTTACAGCTCAAACATCACACATTATGGGTGTGTCCGAAATTACAGTACTGAACTGCAAACATACTTCAGAATTTTTACTTTTGATTTTGCAGTATTAAGCTATGGAAATTACAGCAAAGGCTAACAGTGTGTACTTCAGAAAAGATATATGTCAAGTATGCTCAATAGCTGAGCAAAATAACTGAGAAAAAATAACTCAGTTACATCAGCAGTTAGGAACAATTTAGAATGTCTTAGAACTGATGCTGGGCAACAGTAACGATTTTTTTAAAATTGCGATTAATCGCAATGTTTTCTGCAATTAATTGCGATTGATCTCACTGTTTTACACAAAATTAAATAATTCAAAAGTAGCATATTGCACACTTTTATTTTTAAAGTACTGCTATATCAACAGAAGTGCAATAACATTTGGTGTAAACACTTTAAACAAACTAGCTTTTTAACAGCAGTGTTCCATTTTAACACAGTTACAGTTCAAATATTTCTGTAAATCTCCACTTAAACATTAATGTAGTCAAATCAAATACAAAACCAAAGCTAACTGTCCCTGCAGGGCATTCACATTTTATCTAGGTTATTATAGAAAAACAAGTTAAACTCCAGAACATGGGGGAGCAGAACTCCATATGAACGTCTATGTGTCTGAATGCAGTGTCATTAAAGAGACTATTGTAGAAATGGTCATGTGTCCCATTATTTTTGTCCATATAACATGCGTTACCTGCGTCAATGCATGATAAAATAATTGTTGGCGATAAGTAAATCATGTGTTAGCGCAATAATAACGTCCTAGTTAGAACATTCCAAAACACACCAGTGTGACTGGAAAATTCAGGAGAATGAAAGTTTCAGATCCAGAGCTGCTCTTCCGTTGGAGAGTAGACAGTTATTAACTCACACATCTCCTCCTACTCTTTTAAACACTGTCTCTCTTTTAAACCTTTTTTTTTCAGAACACGGGAATAGCCCAGCGCCGACTCAATGTACCTACATGGCTGACATTACCTACAGTAATGCACCAGACGAATCTTAAACCATGAACTATGATCGGGCTAGTGCATGAAAGAACTGACTAAAGGGTTTTATCACTCATAAATGTTTTTCACCAAGTTCACCTCTGACCTAGGGGAGAAGATACATTTTATGTAAATATGCAGCCCAGCAGTGCAACATTACTCATGTTCCTCTCTTTCAAAGGTTCCTGGAGCTCTGGGAAAAAGACCTGTGAAGAAGGTACTTACACCCCTTCATGCTCTTTAAGTCATTGGGGAACCACTGGCCGATCTCAGTTGGTGCACTGTTAGATTCTTGATTTCTGGCTTGCTTGAATGTTTGAATTTCATCTTTCAAATAAAAGCCATTTTATTTGATTCAAACTAGAGAGTCACGCACTTTACATGCAACAAAAGTATCGGTGTGTTCCTCAGTTCCTCCTTTCTGTACAAAAGTATCCAGACAGCTCTTCTAATGAGTGAGTCTGGCTATTTTAAGATGCCCCGACTACTGAGACAGGTGTCCCATTTGCGCCTTCATGGTCTTGAGTACCAGGATTATATCTGGATTGGGATTATTCACATTTACATGTGAACGCACCCACATTTAAATTTGATTGAACAACCACTTCAGAAGGTGATCTTAGAAGCCTTTCAGGCTGTTATTTTATATTTTTTATTGTATATTACATTTTCTTATTACTGTCTAGGTAAATATTCCACAGCCAAAGACGGGACGGTTTAAACACAATATGTTGAAAATAAGTCTATTCACGTTTATCATAAATTAAAGTGACATATATTACATGTTTTCCCTTATTCTGTAATTAAACAGCAATTGTGTATTAAAATGTTCCATTCCCTGGGAATGTTGACCCTGTTGAGGGAATGTGACTTATTCACACCTCGCATGCAGATATATTCGTTATATGAAATTTACAGAATCATTTCTGGTAAGTGGTCTCAAGGTCCTGCTTCTCTCTTTGTACCACAGAGATTTATAAAAAATTGGACAATGACAAAAAGGAGTTTTTGGAAAAGCACCGTGAGTATTTAGTGCTTCATTCCTTATCTGGACACTTCACCACACTGTAAACCACACCACACTGTTTCCCGCAGTGTAAAAACACACAACAGCGTTGTAAATAGAGGTAGCTCTGTGGGTAGGACACTTGCCTCTGGACCAAGAGGGTTCGAATCCTACCTTCAGCACCACCACTGGGTCCCTGAGCAAGACCCTTAACCCCAAGTTGCTCCAGGGAGAGACTGCCCCCTGTAGGTAGGGAATGGAAGTCGCTTGGAATAAAAGTGTCTGATAAATGCTGTAAATGTAAACGCATTGACCTCCATCGCTCTCAAGCCGAGTTAACTAACAGTAAAGCAGCTGCCATATATTTTATAAAATGAATGAAAAGTTTCTTTATTTTACTATTTATTATACAGCGGCATAATCGCTATCACCCAGTTGCTGTACTTCTGCTGTAGCTGACCATTATTTTCTCCATTATCACACACGGAGGTCGTTCAGTGGGCTTTACAGGGACAACAAATAAGCACAAAAAATCCATGCAGAACAAAAGTAGTACTTAAAATCAGTTAAAGGAAGAAAAGCAAAAACATGGCTAGGAGGATCCACTGCCACCCAGTCACAGCCGGGGTGTTTCTTGTGGCAATGAACAGATTATCATGTTCTTTTGTTTAATTTATCATATATTAATATTCTGGTTTCTCTCTTCTTCCCAGCTGACCTCCAAAAATGGCTCTCCAAACCTAATTTCAATCCAGGTGGATATCGATCGCCTATACTATTTTTATTATTTCAGTAGTCCATCATGCATCATGTTTCTCAGTCTCTTCATTTTTTTGCAGCTATGTTGGACCAATTAATGACTAAAAAAGACATATACAGTGAGTATCCAGTTCAGTAATCTGTCGGCTTTGTAATGTCCTGGATGTTCGCGCAGTTGAGGCTATTCCTGTCACCCCATTTATAGCTGATGATTCACTGCAATGCACATTTTTTGGCAATTCTAGATCATAAAAGTGGCTCCATGTTGTGTGTGGAGTTTGAAATAGACCTGCGAACATACATGTGAGCTCGCTCGACACCGGTCAGACCAAACACACACACACTGGTTAGACTGCAGCTCACGTTCCACTCAGTAACAGATCTAGAACCTCCAGACGCTCCTAAGGGGCCGACCATTTTTGATTCATTGTCTTGCCGATTTAAATGATTTACATCTGGTATTTGATATCAATGTTAACAAAACATAAAACGGATAATTATGTGATCTTTCTGGCGCTATTAGGCTTACAATCTTGAGAAAAGGTCTTAAATTACTTTCTCGGGACTTCTTACAGCAGAAGCCACCAGGAACTCCAGCCCAGTCCAAGTTCTAACAGTCTACAGTCCCACAATCCCTACTCACTCTACAGCCACATGCTACCATACCCAACGACGCCTGCCCCTTCTGTTCAGCATCTTACCAATTTCCATCTTCACCTCTCTTTTCTTGTGAACTTTCCTTCTTCTCAAAAAGGGGAGAAGCCCAGTCCAACTACAGGCTGAGGGTGTACACTGAATTCCAAAACAGATCAGTTGATTGCACAGTTGTATAGAACTCTCTATCGCACTACGACTTTCTGCAATCCCGGACGATTAGATCATATTTCTTTGCGAGTTCTTTTGACTCAAAATGTATTGCCCAGACAGAATGTGCTGTTCCATGTAGTCGATCACTGATCTGTTTGTCTTTGTTTCCCCTCAAGAGTGCTCATACAATGACATTGGCTTGTGGTTATCGAAAGAGAATGACACATACCAGCTCCTCTTAACCAGAGAGGGAAACAGACCCCAGGGAAACATTTTCTTTCTGAGAGGCACATGTAACTACACCGACTGGAAAACAGGTATGCTATTAATATTTTGAAAATGTAATGATATTTAAGAAAATCATTTCTTCAGGCAAAATATCTCCAGATACCTTCAAAGTCTTGGTCCTCAGTTCTAAATCTAGCTCATCCTGTAGCTCAGGTCAGTGTGTTGTGGTGTTTTATGTAGGCATGAAGTCATTAGGAGGGGTTGGTTAAGAACCTTAATGCGAACTGAAAGGCATCCTATTTATCCTATGGCACCACCTAGTGGCAATATGCAGAATCTAACATTCTAAGTGAACGCAACAGTCAGGCATTTGACACAAAAAAATCTCAAGATTTGTGTAGATTTCAGCCACCGGGCACATGAAGCCAGAATTTTGCTCTAAAATGTCCCAGTAGATGTCATGAAGCCACGAGTTCTTCTACACAGTTCCTAACCCGACATACATTACGGTTATGCTCTCCAGCGAGCACTGGATTGTCACACATGACCCCTTTCTTACCATCTCGGAGGTTATGTTTGTGGCTAAAAGACTCCAAACACAACTTCTGCTTTACGACCAACAACCAACAACCACGCCTGAACTTAGTGACTTGAACGATTTACCACATAGTAACAATCCCCATCCTTTTTAAAGGCTGTAACTGGTGAAGTATGCTGTAGTTTACAACAGCGGTATTTAAAAAGGGAGTATAAAGCCAAACACTGATGAAATGAAAGAATACGCAAATATTTAAATTATTTGGGAGAGCCCCAGATTTTTAAATGAGTTTTTACTTATTTTGAAAGTTCACTGTAGATGGTTTGTCTAAATGAATATATCTAGAAATCATGCCTCTGAACTGAAATATAACCATAACCTTTAACCAAACATTATACAATAATATTATTGTGATAATTATTAGCAAAATGGAATGGAATCTTTTCCACCACGTATAAACTACACGTTTCTGACATTCCTAGCTGTTTAGACAATTTTACATGTCAAATCATCAACAACAAGAGAACTCCTCTTATAGATAACCCACCTCAGGTTGTCCAGACACTTGGCTGGTCAACTATTTGACCATTGGATCATCTATTGGGACCCAGTTGAGGCAAGCACAGACATGACAGATGTTTTTTTTCACTGATTTTGGTTTCAGTAATAATTTTAATGAGAATGATAACCACGAGCCGGTGTTCAGTCCATATTCATTCTCTGACAATACCGCACTAATACTGGGGTCCAGACCGCAGTCATTTTTTGAGCTATAAATTAAAGTTGAATCTAAATACAAGTGGATTTAAACAGATCTGCAGTCGAGAAGTTCCTGCTAAATTCACGTCAGAAGCGTTACACAGTCAATTCATAAACAGTATTAATAATAGTAGGACATTCTGTGTATGCAATGCTAATTTTTCAGATCCTGGTTATGGTCATATGTGTCCACTCATATGTATGAAGTCTAAAGTCATGACAGTCCCTTTATTATGTTTTGTTTTTTTATCGCAGGAACATGTGACACAAATCCTGTCTCTGTCTCTGATCGAAACGGTATGGAACCACTGTTCATGTCAATCGATCTTGATGCATCACTATCAGTTCGCTCATACAAGGGTTCCTTAAGTTACAGCGGTCTCGAGTTTGCGATGCTCACTCCCGCTCGACTTAAACCGTTAGCCTTGTACTTCTGGACTAGTTTGGTGGCGCGCAGTGGACGAATACGGAGTAACATCCCGTATGAAGGAGGGAGTTTTCCTTTTCCTGTGGCTTAGTTGTGTTTTTATGATTTTACATTAGGAACATCAAAATCTTGAGGACCCCCTGTATGAGCAAACGTAGCAGGACAACATGATCCCTGTAAAGAAAGAGCCCTAAAGAGCCCTTAGTCTGCAGAAAATCTTATGCCGCAATTATTTGCCCTTTTCCAGGCTGTAATATAATCTGTCTGAACCCAAAGTCGGTTTGCGACCACGCCGAATACAAGGATTGTGTTGGTGAGAATATTTATAATATTTAACTTTGACTGAAACTTGGAGCACTTCTGTCTGGGAATGGATCTGTAGTCCATGTGCTGTCTTGGGAAAGTGAAGTTTACAAAGGCGTAAAAAGACCTGGAGCCATTGGGATGAAAGCACTTTTGCCATAGTACTCTAATGAGTACCTACATGAATTAAGTGGTACGCACCCAAATAAAAGAAATGCCCCGGCCGTATTTGGGTGGTGGGGGGTGGGGTGGTACATTTTGTGCTCCACCGACGTCTATTCGGTCTTTGCGTGCCACTTATGTCAATCCCTGATTATACCACGAGCTACACACAGGCACACACACTAAGGAGGAAGCAGGAACTAGGAGTGACGACCTAAACAAAAAGCACATGGCAAACGTAAACAATGGGGGCAAACACAACAGTATACAGTATACATACACTGTTAAGAAATAAATACACAGTTCCCTGACTCACAGCTGAGGCTCAGATTACCGTTTTGTCCCCATTTATCAATTTTTCCAAAATGCTTATGGTCCCAGCACTGGTTGTGTTGCAGCCCATACATGGTCTAAGTTATCAAGAGTTTATAAACTAATTCTAAGTTCTCCCTGCAGCTTCCACTTCTAATGACGACCACATCGAGATTAACAGCACTGCGGCCGTTTGTTCAAAGTGTGGGGTTCCTGTGGCAAAGCCAGAAGTGGTTATTGATTTCATAAATAAGACCATCCCCGACTTGAGCGCACCTTCTACTGATAAGGCGTAAGAGAGCCTCAAATATACAGACCCTCATCCTATTAGTGATTACAGCGGCTTTCTCTCACACGTTCTCTCTTGCTCCCCATCCCTGTCCACTTCTCTTTTAATCATCCAGTGAAGCGATAAAGAGCATAACCAGTGTTGTTTTGGCGATGATGGGCAACAAGAGCACGGCCAGCGTGACCCTGGGAGAGGTGCAGGGTGTTTTCGTGAAGCCTAAAGAACCGAATCAGCTGGAAACCGTCTCGTTCGTCTACTCTGCAAAGACAAACCTCAGCGTAAGTGAAGGAGAGACGGTCAGAAATATTATACTTCCAATGGAAAAAGTATTCAAATGCATTCACAGTTCATAACGGTAATCTGATCTGGCGCACAAGCTGTTTCCAGTACGGAATTCCAAGCTGTCCTGGAGCAGTAAGGCAAGTAGCATCATGTCAATGGCACAAAACTTGGCCAAGCTTGTATAATTAGTAATCATACAGGTCCAAAATATAATAGAAATGGCTAATTGCAAACACCAGCCTTTTTGTAAATCACTGCCTACAGCTGGCTGGTCTCATTCGAACTGTATTCAGTCACAATAACTGCCAGCCAATCAGAGCAGAGTTCATTTACATACATCAGAATGAAGCCACGGCAACAAAAACAGCCAGTTTAATTCTAAGGGATAAAAAAAAGTAGTCAATTAAACATGAAAAACAGTTTTTGGTACATAAAACCACAAAAAGGTCATGAAGAGACTAAAAGGGAAGAGAGATGTGAGGCCTTTACTAATCGAGAAACCAAGAAACCACCAAAATCAGAACGTAAATCTGAATACTTAGTGTGCAACCAATCATTCAACATCAAGAAACGTTCAAATAGTGCAAACGGCAGCTGCCTTTTTCAAATGTGTGTAAGAAGAGTTTGTTGTCTGGCCTGTTATTACACCGTAGTTCTGTATGTTTCTGTTTATAACACATCCGTTAATAAACTGTGGTCATTTGCAGATCATCCAAGATACAACCCAAATAGCAAAGTATCCCACATCACTTTTGGTACCGAAGGAGGCATTTGAAAAAATCGCCAACCAAAGTAACCTGACACTGTTCACATCTGTGTTCCGATTCCCCAACTTCACAAAGGTACTGGAGTTTCTGATCTTATAGAAGACATTAAACTGTTAGGCTGTATGTCCTGCTGGGAAGTTTTCTTTGTACTGTGTTCTGAAATTGGGCAGTTGGGTAGCCTAGTGGTTAAGGCATTCGCCCTGCGACCAGAAAGTCCGGGTTCGATTCCCAAGACCGCTAGGCACCACTG
>JBBPDB010153316.1:0-14107 GCA_037974465.1 Brachypetersius altus
ATTTACTTTGGTGAATAAACACGTCATCATGGAGTTTTGGTTGCCAGCCTGTTTCTCCTATGACAGCTCTCGGTCCCGAGGGCTTAGCCCTCGCCACCGTGACAAACAGCTATAATTACAGGGCAAGGTGTTTAGAAGTTTGACCTCTGCTGTAATAGCAAATCAGCCAGTCTCTGCGATAGCATTCTGATTAAAACTAGCTTAAAACTATCCTCTATATTTCACTCTGTGACAGAAAGAGAAGAAACCCTATTTATACTTTCTCTGAAAATATAAAAATGCATCAGTGCATCATGAGGTGGCAATTCAATTAAATTGATTAATGAATCAACTATCACTGGAAATAGTATTATAATACTATTATAATACTAATATAATAATCTCAACTCATTTATAGGCCTAAAATAAATGTATTCAATGATTTTATTGAGTATATCTCACTACTGTTCAAACAGTCACTGTCTACAGCTACATAAATCTTCATAAATGATAGAGATCAGTTGGATCATTCCCAAAGAGTAAAATGGAGGTTTATCCCCTATTGAGGCTAGTATGAAGCCAGTACCTGGAAAAGTATGACGAAGGCCAGTCGAGCAGCTAGGACTGACCAGTACTGCTTGGAGAACTGGTATGGCTGCGGCGACCAGGGTGGTTCTCTGTAATCCTTATACCTGCAGACCAAACAAGAGTTCAGCTGTTAGAGGTGGGTATTCAAAGCAGCTGTTTCCAGCAGAAGGCTGCATTGTGGTACAGCAACAAAAATAGAGGGCAAATCAGTCACATGCCTCATACATTCTTCTAGGGTGCAACATGGTCAAGGATAATAAGACTTATTATCCATGCTGGAAGATTTAAAGGAGACTCTGTGAAATGTCAGGAAAGCAAGAAAACTGGCTTTTCTATCAACACCTGCTTTGTCTTTAAAACTGCCCGCAATGTTTCATGATGAAACTTGGGGGAAAAAAAGTGGAGAAAAACATTGCAAGTGCTTTCTGGTTGTCGCAACCCATCAGGAAATTATTAAAGATCAAAATGTTGATGTTTCAGTGTTTCAAGTCATGAGATACTGCTGCTGTGAGAATGTGATTATAAGACCCTGAGGGACAGATATGGTCAGCGCTGTGAATGAATACCTTATAGAGTATGGTTGAACCTTGGGTTTGCATAGCATTAGATTAAATTACCTGCAACTTAGAATGTACCCCAGAGTTCTTTGATTTCCTGTATCACATAATGAAAACAGTGAAGCTTCGGTGAGGAGCTACAGGCTCCTACTTTTTGATTTCATTGCCCATATACAGTAATATACTTGAAAGACTGGTTTATATCCCACAAGACAGGCAGACATCTTCATCTAAAGTTCTAATCCCTAGGACTGCAATTACTTGTTTACATAGAGCTATTTTAGCAGAAACAGCATACATAGAAGAGACCATGATTTATTTATGGGAATCCATAACTGCTGTATATTTAAGGTATTTGGGGGCATATTTGTAGTACTTAGACAGCACTATTGCCCTCCCCCGTAACGTGCTTCATTCTTTTATTCCTACACTCACACAAACACAAACACCATACACTCCCAGACTTGGTGAAATGCTGACATTATGGTGCCACTAGGGCCTCTGGGGAGGGTGGCTCAGTTCCCAACTGTCTGAGTCCAATTGGTCTCTGATAACAGCAATCGTCAACACTGTCCTACAGCTTGTGTCCTAGAAGCCACCACACATATCCAAACAGTTGTCCCGAGTTGCTGTGGAACTTTATCTACATGTTTCTTTCACTCTGTTACTCACTCTCTATTCCCCTACCACTTCCACCCATCCTACACCCTACCCTGAGGATGTTTCCCTCGCTATTACAATTATCTCAGAGTTATATCTCTGGAGACCTTTCATCAGCAAATCACAAGGAAAACAGAGGAAGAGAAACGAAAGAATGAAGTTAGACGGGTATAACTGTCACTTATCACTCCATGATCATGAATGCAAAAAGACACTGTCAAAACAGGTAACACTATTACAGCCCGAATGAATGTCTCAGTAGAACAAACATATAATGTCTATGGTATCAAAAGTAGTAAATACTTTTGTCATGAGCATCAATACAGTCACATGCTCAACTTTCAGGTGAATTTTGGTAATTGCAGTGTGATTTTTCTTTTCACATAAAAACAGCGAGCAAGAATTATACGTGAGGAGAAAATATTTTTTTGTATTTTTCAAAACAAAAAGTCCCTGAGTGACCTTGACACTAGACTGGATCAGAGCATCTTTAAAACAGCATGCCATCTGGGACGGTTCCAGTATGCAGTGGTCAGTACCAACCTTGGGTCCTGACATTCATGTGGATGTTAATTTTGACAGGTTCCACATACTTAAACTTTGTTGCCGACCAAGTCTACCTTTCAGGATTATGGTATTCTGTAATGGCAGTGGCCTCTTACAGCCCACTAATGTGTCCAGCCATAACATAAAAGTGTTCAGGAATGGTTTGAGGAACATGACAGTAGGGCTGGGTGATTAACCGAAAAGTAATCGAAATCGACATTCAGAACCTATAACCGATCAAATTTTTCCAGGTCGATTATTTCGATTACTTTCCCTTTAAAAACACTACCGCGTGTGGAGTCACGTGACCCCGCTCTGTTAGGTTATGCTATTCCGTTGACATGTCGAGCGTGGAGAGCTTAAACATTGAGACAACTGAGCAACTTGTCAGTGAACTATGAGGGCAAAAAATTAAATAAATAAATAAAATAATCGTTCCTTATTCGTAATCGAGTTAAAATGTTCAATTAATCGAGATTTTGATTTTAGGCCAAATCGCTCAGCCCTACATGACAGGCAGTACCTTACAGAGGTGCTGTCTCCAAATTCTCCAGATCTCAATCTGATCAATGGACAAACTAGTTCAATCCATCCCACAACTTACAGGACTTACAGGATCTGCTGCTAACATCTTTGGGGCCAACGAACACCCCCTATAGTCTGTGCCTCAATGGGTCAGAAATGTTTTGGTGGAAAGAGGGAGATCTACACAATATTATACAGATGGTGTAAGTGTCATAATTGATTGGTGTATATTTGTTTACTATACACAGTAGATGACAATATTTATTTTTTTCTGTTGTCTGAGAAGAGACGATAAAGCCTCAGTGAGCATACAAGGGAGAATTTTGCCCAGAGGCTCATGGTTCCTCCACCACTTGTCTTCTTCCAATAGTTCATCCTGGTGCCATCCCTTCCCCAGGTGAAATGTGTATGCACACCTGTCTGTCAATGTGTCAAAATGGTCACATGCCCACTATAGGCACCTTTGATTTTGGACAGGGGAAACTCAGTAGTTTAGTCAGGAGTGCTTCTACTGATTAAAACCAGGAAAGAAGGTTTTACTGCCCTTGCAAGTCCATGAGTCTGAAGCACTTAACACCCTGTCCATGGTTAGTAGTTTGTCCCTTCTTGGACCACAGTAGGTAGGCACAAAAACTGTCCCGGCATCTCGGCTCAGCACCATCCCATAATGTAGCAGATCTCAAAGATACAGTAGTTTATTCTTGACCTATGTGGGTCCTTCACTAGCCCACTCTGGACTCCACTAGACCATTATAGGGGAGCAATTGCTTCAGATGCATGATGTAAGTGTTTTTGATATACAATTAAAGATTTAAAGCCCCAGAGGAAAACCCGTGCAGCGTCCAGCCCATTAAGTCCTGCGCTGACACATGCTAAAAGGAGTGTGAAGTCATCTTTTCCCGTTTTCATTGTACCACGTCCCCTGAAATGAAGCCTGGAGCTGGAGGTTAGCTACAGTTTTTGCTGATAGTGTTGAGCTGTAAAGCTGACAAAGGCATAGCGTGAGCTGTTCTAGGGACATGGAGGTATGGGCATGCAGGGAAACTGATGCAGAATAGATGCGATCTCCCCAGTGCAGAGTGAACTGTATGCAAGACATGCTTATTTTAGACCCATGTTAAACGTGACCAAACCTTGAAATCTCATAGCTGCTGACCACTCATTTACTCGAATATTCTTTGAAATCAAACTGGCTCAATGAATCTACATCCAGTGTCATTTTTCATGCAGTTTTCTTTTGAAACACACACTGTATATGTGTGCACTGCTTTGCATTTTATACACTATGAACCTACACTATGGGGTGGTGGTGGACTAGTGGGTAGGATACTTGCCTCTGGACCAAGAGGTCATGGGTTTGAATCCTACCTACCAACCCCAAGATGCTCCAGGGAGACTGTCCCCCGGGAATGGAAGTCGCTTTGGATAAAAGCATCTGATAAATGCTGTAAATGTAAATGACCTCAAAACCCACAGTTAATTTCCCCTGAACATTCTGTCAGCTGTTACATTAAACTACTGAAGAGGGCCTCACCTGCAAACTGTGACCGTGGAGGCACCAGGTGCCGTGCCTGCTTTAAAATGGGTAACGTTGAAGTAGGACAGGGTGCTGTCAATGAATCCGTCCATAGTGCCAGTCTCACTGTACATGTACTGATAAACCAGTCGTGGGATGAAGTCTGACGTGAAGGAAATGACAAAAGCCTGAAAAATAAAAATAAAATGTACATAGCAAATTTTAACTAATAAATATATGAATCTTCATTTTTATCATTCTTTTGCTCTACATGCACATTGCACAATTATGGAAGTGGAACTGAAATCAGAAGGGCAGACTCAAACTGATGCGGGACGTAAAAGAGATGGTTTGAGCAAGAGAACAACAAAATAATTGTATTATTTTGATTTTGGCTCATCAGCTTACAATACCATTTGTACCATTTGTACCTACGTAATAAAAAACCCAGAAACAAAGAAAGAATTTGCCTGCCCAGCCACACGGTTCAATCTGGCCGGAGGGCCAGTCTGCTTATTTTTCCTCATACTTCCCAAATCACCTTTTATTGAATTATAATAAAGCAACTTTGCAAGAGCTTTGCAAATGAACATGGGTCATGAAAATGAGGTACAAATGCTAAATTTAATGAAATCTTACAATCCTATCAAATGATCTCAGAAGATTATGAGTGAAACTTAAGTATTGCATTACGCAGAATAATGTTAGCACCTTGAAGTCATTCTTTTCCTCTTTGGGAAACCTGCTTAATAAAGCACACTTCAAAGCATTCCATCATATGTTTGTCTTTGAGATCTCTGGCCCATATTACTGTAATCCTGGGCTTATCTGACACTGGAGGCACAATAATCCTCACTACAGGCCGTCAGTGTATCACAGGGAAGCATGGCAGAAGAAGAAACTTCTCCCTTCATTCCTTCCTTCCAGTTTATCACATCAGTTCAAAAAGGTGTGACTTTCTTTGTAGTAATTCCTCCTTATTCTTTCATACTATGTCTAATTTGCAGTCACTGACCACACCTTGGGAAGGCTCAGTGCACAGATGTACAGACTTTAGGGTTGGGATCATGGGTGGATGTGACGCTTACGTTAATGATGACTGAAAACTTGCCCATGCCACTGAGGATGTTGTACCAAATTCCTGAAATGAGAAAGCAAAACAGGTCAGTTTTTCAAACAAGACTATATGAAAAATATAAGAGCTTTCTGCTCACTACACTGGATGTTAACTGTGCTGGAGCTACAAAAATCAGGTTTTTTTTCCCTCTGTACAGTCATATGTGCAAGTTTGAACACCCCTTAATTGAATTGCAAGAGACGTCTTGTTCCAACAAAAGCTCTGGCTAATGAACTTCTTCAGAACTCTCTGATTAACTGGAACAGGGATGGTATGTTATATGCAGGGTGGAGACTTTTTCTGAAAATGTTCTCTTAATTTGCTGATGTTAACATACTGGGAAAAAATACCCACATTTACAGTTTTACTGTCTCAGCAATAGGTTACATTTAAAAAATATGTATGTATACTTATTTTTTACTAACAAAATCCAAAACACCAAGTTACATGTTGACCAAGAAATCACCAAAGAGCAAAATAAGACTAAAATAAAATTATGACTGTTACTTGGAGCAAACATTCAATCTCATATTAGTTGCATTTTACCCTAAAACAAGCCAACAATTTCAATGCATGACCGTGCGATTTGAATAAGTATGGTCAGAAAGGAATTCCTGTTTGTTTGTTTGTTTACACCAGTGCAGATGTGCATATCACCACCATCATCATCATTCAGTGTCATCGGCAGCTAACTTAATGTGGGCCTCTGAGTAACATTCTTTGACAATTAAAGATAACCAGATCTAATCTGAACAAAAACAACATTTAAGCAATAGGCCTGGTAATCTGAAAGCAGTCACACTGTCTGCGTGTTCTTAAGAGGGTCTACAGCGCGTGAAAATGTGTAAATACCGATATCCTTCGCTCTAACTGCATCTGGTCTGCGCAGCTCCGTGACAAACTTCTTAGCGTCCAGCCGGATCTCAATGACGTTGTTCAGAAGAGCGAAGAGTGGAGCCAGAGGGAAGGAGGCCACGAAAAGGGAGACGAAGCCGAACTGGATGACTGCCGGTGCGAAGAGAAAAGAAAAGAAACACACAAACAGACGGCAGAGATAAAGAGCCGTCAGCTCACTTTCATCATGCTCATGCCTGTTAAGTCTGCTAAACATTCTGGGTCTATGCTGAAGAGCAATAAACATGAGTCGGGCTGCAAGCTTTCACATTCATTTCTGAAGGTTTATTCAAAACTAAACTGATTAAAAGAATGAGGGCCTTAGACACCATCCAAATTGATAATAGACACCATCATCTAGGCTGTATATTACTGAGATTTTCTTTTTAAGAAAGTTCTTAAAAAGTTCATCAACAGTCTGGAAATATCTAGTATAGTCTACTAATGGAATTACTGGATAACGCAAAATTATCCATTGCTTACTGGATAAGTAATTACAGGAAGTGCATGATAAAAAGCTGGGAAAGCTGCTTCAGACAGTGGTGGGTGAGGAACTTGTGAAAACAGTGACTGAAAACATTGTCTTCAGTCCTTCATGGACAATGCTACTTTATTATGCCATTTTTTATTGAGTTCATATAAGTAATAGTGGCATAAGTAGAGAAATTAACACGGTAAGACAATTGCACATAGCAAGATATTACACACAATGAAAGCATTTAGCACCTATTATGAAAACTGCGCATGATATCACACATAATAAAATATTGCACATAATAATGATGTTTTATTACCTGATGAGAAACATTGCACAATTATGGACATGATAGATGATTGCATATAATAATAAGATAATAATGCACTTAATGATACTATGATATCTACAAGGTGCAATAACAAACTCCCAACCACTATCAGTGTTATTCACTTTACTGTGACTGTAAATAGCATAGTGTGCTGAGTTATTTATTTATTTAGACATTACAGTATATTTTACGTTGTTTTGTCTCTGTGTCCCTATGTGTCGGTGAAGTTGTAACATAAGCTATTTCCTCCAGGATCAATAAAGTTTTCTGATTCTGATTCAGATTCTAAACCCCTTATCAATAGTAGTCCGTATTTATAATAGCGACAAATCTAGATCATCTCCTTTGATGAAGAACCAAAAATATTTATACACAACTGTACAAATTACTCTTGTGACCGCCTTCTAATTGTAGCTCATGATCGAACATGTGGCTTTCTCCGGTAGTAGTTTGAGAAGCAGAAGGGAAAAGTGTAGGGTGTGTTAATAAGTAAGTTGCAGGAGAGGAGCAGACAGTCAAGGGTGAGACAGTCAGCGGGCTGCTGACAGAGCAGGACTTCCAGTCACAGCTGAGTTGTCCTGTCATCTACTAAGAGTGAGGAGAAGAGAGCAGAGCAGAGCAGAGCAGAGCAGAGAGGAAGTGAGGAATAGGTTGTCTGGTTCAAAAATGGACAACATTTAAAGCCTTAAATCCCAGGCTTAATGTTCCTATCTTTATCCTATCTTTAATGGTCCTACCTTTATCTTTTTAGGTAATTCCACAACTAGGGTGCCATTTGTGTCACTGTTATTACATTTGCAAAAATGCATAAAAAGTAAAGGTACATTTTAACCACAGTGTATTTCAGGATATGTCCATTTACTATTTGCTTTGACAAATAACTGCAAAAGATGAACAAAACTTTCCTTCAGATTCCTTTTTTTGCCTGTCCTGCCACACTTTACAATGAAATATGTTCAAAATCACATTTTTTAAACATTACTGAGTGACTTTATTTAAAAATCCAGTGTCTGGAACCTCATTTTCCCAGTCATACAGGTTGGGAAATGTTACCCAAACACTTTTGATCCAAAGAAATCCTAAGCCCTACACCCTAAATGTTCTAGCAGGCACATATTCAAGAGGAATTTGCTTCATACAAAACTGCTGAAGGTTATGGGAGGATAAAAAAGTCATCTCCTTTATAGGAATTTCTTTATTTTGGAGGAAATTGTGAGCTTGACTTAAAATTTGTCTTTTAAAAGTGAACCCTGTTACCCAAATTAAAGGTAAGCAACTCATAGAAAACATTTAAGTAAATCAGTTGTATGTTTTTAATGTTTTAATGCAATTAATTTTGTACCCTTTCTAACTCTGTGCTAAAACATAGTCCTGTTGCACATTTAGGCCACTGTCAACAACAGACACAGACACCTGGCTATCTTGGATTCAGTTGAAAAATGACCAAAAAGAAATGTCCTGTAAGAGATAGATGGCACCCCCACTGTAGAATCAACCTCACTAAAAAGGTCCTCTCTATAGATTATATTATAGACTATGAATGACTGTGCACTTTGGAGAATCCATGTTTATCTTTTTCATTTAATATTATATGCATTTCAGGAAAGAATTTAAATCTTGCTCTGCTGAAATGGGTATGTAAAGCAAATTTGATTTGTCCTGTCGAAATGTAGCCTTAGATGCCAGAACTGCAGGAGACCGTCTCCCCTGAGACAAGGCCTCTGTACATATTAGAGCTGGGGATTTTATCTTCTCTTCATCTTGAAATAAATAAGTTTGGACAAGAACGCAGCCCCAATACTCCTAAAAGCAAAGTAATAATTCAGCGACATTAATGCTGAAGCTGAAAGAGTCTTGGTTTTCTTCTGAGTTTCCAGCTGGTCTCATTCTGGGTGCAGTTCTGAACTGCAGCAACATCTATGTATTTTTCAGAACGTCATTTGTACAGTGCAGGAACTCTCACAGAGCTAAAATCTGTGAGAATCCCTATAGGGTGATGAGGCAATGACTCCACAAAAGCAACAATCCTTAGTGAGGTAAAATTATAGTCTATATGTTCTAGCAAAACAAGAATGCTTGTCCATCTATCTGACACAGATGGAACATGACCTTTGTGGGAAACGGTATTTCCAGCTTTGACTTGATTGACATTCACTTTCTTCTCTTCAAGGCAAAACAATGGTGTACACAGGTCAGGCTGGAGGGCATGCTTCAAAAACACCCAAGACCGAAGTGATATACTCTTACCTGTGAGCAGAATCTGTTCACAGATTCCACAGTAGTTTCGGTTGATCAACGTGCTCTATGTCTCTTTTTCTCTCAAATATTTCATGTTTTTAAATATTTGCTTTGCAGGTGTCTCAATTTTGACATCCCTCTCAAATTTTAAAACACAGTCCAAATGACTTGATCAGGTTCCTCCACAGACCAATGAGTGCCTTACAAGGCAACTTCAACGATGCAAATGAATTATAGTACTCATAAAAAATGATGTCACATGCTGTAATGAGCTGTTGTGACAGATTATGTCTAATAATATAACTGTCACATTATAACTGCCACGGCAGATGAGGTTTGATGGCATGACCGTTTTATTAGGATAGTGACAAACTGTCATGACATCAACCACTACGGTAATTGTCATGACCATCAATGTTAACATAACAATGATATATTAATGGCCCCAACCATGCCATTACTATTTCATGAGGCAGATTACCTCAGTGTTACATAGCAAGGTCATGCCAGTAAAACGTCACCCCGAATTAGAATGATTCATAGCCACAACAAAATACCACATAAGTATAAACTAAACCCTCAGTACTGAAAATCAGCATTCCAGTCAAAAACCTGCAAATGTACTACTAAGGGCTGACTCCAAATTAAAAGGTCAGTGCCTCGTGTCTGTGGTCTACTTCAACAAAATCAGTGACGTCAGCTGGAATTAATCTTCATGTGGAATTAGACTCTTCTTTGGAGGAAAATCCCACAGAAATATATAACAGGGGGTCTGGAGTGTGACCTACTACACAGAAATGCTTAGTTTTGCCTAAACATCTAGAATTATTTCTTTTCAGTATCACTAGATAACTGTATCTTTAAAAAAGTGTAAAAAATGAAAACGCCTCTTTGATCCTTGGACAATAAGGATTAGATAAAGGCTGCAGGATAAATGATGGCGCACTGGTTTCGGATGTCTCGTTCTACTATTATCCTAGTAAGCTTTTAGACGTCAGTTACAGCGCAGATGATGACGTAAAACGCGTGCTGAACGCACACATGCTCACAACCACCAGCATTAGTGATGAGTACACACAGGAAGCGGCCAGAGTTTGTTAACTTAGCAGGCAAACAAATGCAGGGCTCACACGCTATGACTTAAACATGACAGGGAATTAAAGGACACACGCAGACCCTACAGACAGAGGAGGATGATCATAAAATGACAAGCCTGGCGCTTAGAGCTATGAACGTGTTCACTATGACTCTGAGCTCATTCAGACAGAGAGAGAGGACGTTCACTCACTCATCTCCATGTATTCAGGCGTGAGACCATCGAAGGGCTCCAGGTTGTGATCTAGATGCCATTGGCGCAGAGCTTGGCCGGTCTGCTCCACACGTTCCTCTGGGGGCCTTTTCTTCTCCTTCAGTGAGCGAAAGAGCTTCTTCAACTTCCTAAAGATGATGAGGATGGGTAGAAACAAAGAGTTCCAGATCAATTAATAATGTATAAAACCGTCATTTCTGCAAGTCAAGCAGAAGACTCACACAACTATGAGCCCTCTTAAAGTCGAATTATCTCATGTTAGTGCCAAATTAAAACAGTATTAAAAATCAAACACCTGCGGATCTGTGGGTATTTTCATCCTCAATTATTTTGACAAGAAATATAAGTTCTTTGTATTAAAAAAGTAGCCACATGGCTTTGTGCTTCATGTCCAAGCAGAACTCAGCAGTATTAAACTGGTTCAGCAGATAAGATTGAACACTGGGACACTTTGACTCAAGTAATATATGAAATATGTACACAAACTTGAGCTTTCACCCAGTTTGTAAAGGAATGTTCTAAAATGGACAGAAACCTCCAGAGCCTGATGCTGTTATTAATGTGAAAGGACTGTAGAAGATTTATGTATTAAATGAATGTAATATGATGCAAATACTCTACAGTATACTAGATATCAAATAATCCTGTTATTTTTTACACAAACAGTGCAGTGAGGTTTGTATTGCATTTGTGAGGTCAAGTACTGATGTTGGACGATTAGTTTTGGAGCAGTACTCCAACTCATCTCAAAGCTGGAGTTTCATTATTCCAGAGAACTAATTTACAGTTCTCAATAGTCTAGTACTCTTTACCCCTTTAGCTGACAATTGATATTGGGCATGGTGAGCTCAGGTTTGTACAGCTGCTCCAGAATATCCCATTCTATTGACAATGCTTTCCTAGAGAGAACATGAAGTGTGCAAGGGAACCCTTGTCTCAGCAATGGAAGCGGCAGTTAAACTCACTGTATGGAGAAGAGCTTTTAGACATACAGTGTATTGGAGTAAACCACGCCACAATGAATACCCGCGACGTCAAACACAGAGCATGCACCTGCTTGTTAACTGCAGACAGGCATCCGAACACTGAAAAGTGTGACGCAGTGGCAGCACGTGAGAACAAATTGACTCTTAATTGCAGAAGCTCTTGACCCAACGGTGTGTGTTCACCTCATCTTCAGCAGACACCAGACACCAGACAGTAGGTGTCATGTCTGCTTCTTTCCTGAGGCCTATCCATCACTCTGGCCCCTAAAGCCCAGTGGTCATTAAAGGACAAGCAGGAGGAAAAGCAGGTGTCAGTAGCAACTAGAACACTACTGACACATGAACAGAGAAGAATCACATGTGACAGTGGAAGCCTTCACTGAAGAAACTCAGCTCACTGTAAAATGGACCAGTTTTGCTGCCTTATTGTTTAGTAAAAAGACATCAAAAGTACAAAGCTGTACATCTGAAATTACATAGTGACCAAAATATTTTAAAAAATTATAGACTCTTCAAAGTGCACTTCCCACCCCCCGGGGGGACGCAGAACTCTCCATCTCGGCTTAAGACCAGGAGGTAAAATGTGAAGGGGGGGGGTTGGGGGGGCACAGCTCTCCACATTTCAAACGTTGGGGGGGTATGGGGGGGGGTGAAACAAATGATTTTTGGTTCCGGAGCTCATGCGCCCCCTATTATACACACTATTTTCAGAGAGCTTCAGAGAGCCATCTGGCCTACTTTCCTGCCAGGTTTGAAAAAGCATGCTTACTATAAGCTTAAGCGTAAAGCTTTTCATCCAAATGTATTTCAATTCTGGAAAACATTCGGGTGTACCCATACTTTTGATCTCTATATGGGCCAGCTTGTGGCCTAGTGGTTAGGGAGTTGTCCCTGTGATCAGAAGGTTGTGGGTTTGAATCCCAGGACTGCAAGTGACACCACTGAGCTACCCTTGAGTGAGGGGCTGCCCCCACACACTGCTCCCTGACTGCCCACTGCTTTAGTTGGTAAATGGGTTAAATATAGATAATAATATAGATACGTATTCACATTGTTCACACTGTGTGCTGTGGTGTGTGCACACGTGACCATAAGGGGCCACTTTACTTTATTTAAAGCCAAAGTATGAAGTATAGAGACAAATTCTTGGGTGTCAGTGAATGAACATGAGTCCTGCCAGACAAAAGCCTCTTCACGTTTGGCAATCTACTCATAGAGAAGGTTGTAGCTCTCCTTACACTTATAATTAACTGTCACTCTTGTAAAGTTTAACAGTGTGAGAACAAGCCGTCTTTAATCTCTGGAACCAGTTGCATGTTTTTATTAACATCTAAGCAGAACAGACTGAGCTGATCTGGGAAAATACAACTACAACACAAAGGAAAAAATTGAGATCATATATGGAAAAAATGAATAAACAAACAAGTAACACTTGCCTAACAGACTAGCCTACACCAAATCATAGAATGTTAGGAATATAGCGGAAATCAATTTGTTTTGTGAGTTCTAGACCAACACTGAAAATAACTGAAAACAACAACATCCACATCCACTTTCTCCCAAGTTCCAACTATTACTGTTTTCCCCTGTCCGACAGTGCGGATTTCCTTCCTTGTGATAAACATTTCCAGATGCTACAACAGCACTGACACAGTATAACCAATAGGCTGCCTATTAATGAATGTCTTTCCTAAATACAAGCCATTCTCTCAACCGCACAAGGGATGAAATCACCCAAAGTCAAACAACACGGGCATTCACTGAGATGTCGCATGTAAACAGACAGTAAACTATTTTTAATGAAACACCATTGGGGCTCTCTGCTTTCTCTAAGAGAGCTTCTTTCAGAACATTTTATAAAAATAAAATCTGCTTAAGGTCCTCCAGACCATGTTCCAGTAGTGACTGAGTTTTTTCAGACAGGAACCCTAACATTCACGTTCACAGAGCTCTCCCTAATGTGTGGAAAGTTGCCATGAAGAGAGAATGAGGGGAGTTCACGTGGCGCTGGCTGCCTCTGCGGGCCAAATGTAGAGGATGTAATGGACCATGTGGTCCATATCTCTGCTTATTAATGCCTCCAATAAAACCCACTAAATGCAGCTGTTGCATTATTTATACTCCAAAAACACTGGCCTTTTCCAAAGCATTACTTTTTAATGCATGCCTTTGTATCATAAGTGCCTTTCTCCAGCCGTGCTAAAGCTCCCATTTACCAGCTGTTGAGGTGCATTTGCATTTGTGTGAACACAGAGAAGCACATGCATTCACACACATACACAAACACACACTCACTCACACACACATTCACACGCACACACACACACACACACACACACACACACACAAATACATACACATATACGCAAAGAAACAAAGGTACACT